>JBBPBX010061650.1:10709-21057 GCA_038048925.1 Garcialebias charrua | reverse complement strand
CCAGTCTGGGCGCTGGCGTAGACAGGGCAGCGCCCTCTGCTGGCGTAGACAGGGCAGCGCCCTCTGCTGGCGTAGACAGGGCAGCGCCCTCTGCTGGCGTAGACAGGGCAGCGCCCTCTGCTGGCGTAGACAGGGCAGCGCCCTCTGCTGGCGTAGACAGGGCAGCGCCCTCTGCTGGCGTAGACAGGGCAGCGCCCTCTGCTGGCGTAGACAGGGCAGCAAACAACAGCATGGACTCATCCCTCAAAGTCTTAACCCAAGTCAGTATCTGTGTGCGACCTGGATCTGGTAGCAAACAGGAATTGGCAATGATTAATTCTTCTGCAAGGGAAAAAGACCTGATTTTATGTTGTAGGTCCACACTACTGAGGGCAGCCTGAAGCAGTCTCTCAATCTGCTGGATAACGAGAGTGGCCTCCCGCATCTGTACAACAGCGACCCCTGGGGTTGATGAGTGCTCTGTGCGTTCGTCCTCAGAGTGGGAGCTCACACACTTCTCCTTCCGTGAAGGCTTTGCTGGAGGAGGCATCCTTGGGTCCCCAGCTGCGTGTCGTGCAGGATCCATCTCTGTGTGTCCTGCAGCCGTGTGAACTGGGACCACATACCCCCCCTTCAGCGAACGTCTCCCCGGAGACGTCACAGAGCACGAGGCCGGGCACCCCTCCCCCAACGAAATCCCCCTCGGCGCTGTTGACAGCGTGGGAATTGGGGCAGTAGGCGGGGCGGGCAGAAACCCGGAAACGTTCAGCGCCTTCGTTCGCCGCTTCCTCCTGCGGCGACGCGGTGCCGAAACTGGACTGGACCAGCACGCTTCGGGTTCCGAGTCGTCCTCAGAAATGGACCACAAAGCCAACGCAGGAGAAGGAGGGCAGAAAAAAAACATGTCGGAGCGGTCGCCTCCGCGTCTCCTCCTCGCTCGCTCCTCCAGTAAGAGAGGAGATGGCAGGATTTCCACTCCGGGTCCGCAACTCCAACCGGGTTCCGTCTGAAACCCGCTGACTCGAATGGCGGCTGCTTCCTTTTTAGCTGTAGCCGTCATTTTCTGCTCACGAGTGCCTTGGATCATCCGTCTGCGGGGGTTCTGGTTAGGTGGGGTCATTATGTCACGATCTGGTGCGGTGTTGGATGAACCCAGAGATGCAGACAGGCAGAACACTCGGAGGCACGAGTTGAAAATTAATAAATCATTTAATGTGTTGTGAACACAAACTCATAACTAAGACAGGGCAGTACTCACGACTCTTTGAGTTAGGATGTGGCACAAGCATGGACACGACACACCAGGTAGATCGACGAATGACCCCACACTCAAACCCACACCCACATAAACTAATATATGCACTGTCATTACCAAAAACCCAAAACACCTGAGAATGCAGCAGTCCAGTAATTACCCAAAACCCAAAACACCTGAGGAATGGCCCACAATCCTGACATTTTTGCCAAAAGTCAAGTGATCGCTCGCTCCCTCCTCCTCCTCCTCTCCCTCCGCTGAGTGAAAATCCAAGATGGCGGTGCGAGCACTTGCTGCGGCTTCTCTCTCTCCCGAGAACACTGTGTTTTTGTCTTTGTCCTGCATTCCTTTGGACATTTGGCATTCCTGCTTCCTTTCGCGCCGCTTGTCGCGTTTCCACTGTGGGCGCGATGAAGGGCAACACGGTGGCACAACTGGTAGAGCTGCTGCCTCTCAGCGAGAAGGTTGCCGGTTCAAATCCCGGTCCGGGGCCTTTCTGGGTGGAGTTTGCATGTTCTCCCCGTGCATGCGTGGGTTTCCTCCGGGTACTCCGGTTTCCTCCCACAGACCAAAAAACATGCTTGTTAGGCTGATTGGTGACTCTAAATTGACCCTAGGTGTGAGTGTGAGAGTGGATGGTTGTTTGGTGTGAGTGAGACAGGTCCCTCTTGTAAATGAGTCCCCGTGACTCAACGAGGCTAGCCTGTATAAATAAAGGTTGAATGAATGAATGAATAGAAAGTTAATTCTCAATAGTCCAGGTATCAAATCCGCTCATTCTCAATCAGTTCATCTGGACAGTTTCTTTTTAGCAGAAACGTTTCACCCTCACTCCAGAGGGCTTCCTCAGTCAGAGTAGTCCAAAGCACACTGAAGTTAACCCACCAAGTAAGCAACTTATGTGGACCAACCAGTTGGTCCACATAAGTTGCTTACTTGGTGGGTTAACTTCAGTGTGCTTTGGACTACTCTGACTGAGGAAGCCCTCTGGAGTGAGGGTGAAACGTTTCTGCTAAAAAGAAACTGTCCAGATGAACTGATTGAGAATGAGCGGATTTGATACCTGGACTATTGAGAATTAACTTTCTTGTCTTGAACCACTTTGGACATGTCTGCCTGCCTGGGAGGAGTCGACGAGGGACACGCCCCCAGAAACCATCTTGGCTACAGCAAACTGGTTGGTCCACATAAGTTGCTTACTTGGTGGGTTAACTTCAGTGTGCTTTGGACTACTCTGACTGAGGAAGCCCTCTGGAGTGAGGGTGAAACGTTTCTGCTAAAAAGAAACTGTCCAGATGAACTGATTGAGAATGAGCGGAATTGAATGAATGAATTTCTCATCACGGCTGGTGATTTCAACCAAGCAGATTTGAGTGTATTTCCAAAAACATACAGAAACATAAACTTTGCAACAAGAGGAAACAACACACTGGACCAAGTTTACACCACCATGAAAAATGCCTACAGAGCCCTCCCCCTCCCCCACATTGGTGCTTCTGACCATATCTGTGTTATGCTAAAGCCAGCATACAGGCCACTGGTGAAAGTCACAAAACCAGTCCGCAAGCAGATACGAGTGTGGCCAGAGGGGTCTTCAGAGGCACTCCAGGACTGTTTTGACACCACAGATTGGGGTATGTTCAAAGAAGCTGCTACCACAAACAACAACTTATGTCTCCAGGAGTACTCAGACACTGTATGTTCATACATCACCAAGTGCATTGATGATGTAACTAACCTCAAGACCATCACTGTTCGGGCTAATCAGAAGCCATGGCTGACAGCTGAGGTTTACAGACTCCTGAGAGCCAGGAATGCTGCCTTCAAAGCGGGAGATCAGGTGGGCCTGAGGGCAGCCAGAAAGAACCTGGATCGGGGCATCAGAAAGGCCAAGAAGCAGTATTCCAGGAAAATAGCTCACCGTTTCAAGGACAGCAAGGATACACGCAGTCTGTGGCAGGGAATACAGACCATCACAAACTACAAACCACCCCCCCAGACCTGTGACAGCTCAACCTCTACGCTGAATGAACTGAATGAGTTCTTTGCTCGGTTTGAGGCAAGTAACAGCACACCTGCACATAAACTCCCCCCCTCTCCTGATGGCCAGGTGCTGGCGCTGTCCTCAGACAGCGTAAGGCGATCATTCATCAAGATTAACGCCCGGAAGGCCTCTGGTCCTGACAACATACCTGGTCGTGTGCTGAAGGACTGTGCAGGGGAACTCGCAGCGGTCTTCACGGACATCTTTAACATCTCACTGAGCCAGGCCATCGTCCCCACCTGTTTCAAAGCCACCACCATCATCCCTGTCCCAAAGAAGGCAACGCCCGCATGCCTCAATGACTATCGCCCAGTAGCACTCACCCCCATCCTGATGAAGTGCTTTGAACGGCTAGTCATGAAAAGCATCACATCTGTCCTCCCTGCCTCCCTGGATCCCTTCCAATTTGCATACCGACCTAATCGCTCAACCGACGATGCCATCTCCTCTGCCCTCCACACAGCTCTCACACATCTGGACACGAAGGACTCTTATGTTAGAATGCTGTTCATCGACTTCAGCTCGGCATTCAACACCATCATCCCCCAACAGCTCATCCATAAACTGGACAGTCTGGGGCTGAACACCTCAATGTGTAACTGGCTGCTAGACTTCCTGACCGGGAGACCACAGACAGTACGGATCGGGAGTAACACATCTAGCACCATCACATTGAACACAGGGGCCCCACAAGGATGTGTGCTGAGCCCCCTTCTATTCACCCTGCTAACACACGACTGCACACCATCGTACAGCTCCAACCACTTCATCAAGTTTGCGGACGACACAACAGTGGTAGGTCTCATCAGCAACAACGATGAGACGGACTACAGGAACGAGGTGAGCCGCTTGGCCTTGTGGTGCGGACACAACAATCTCACTCTCAACGTGGAGAAGACAAAGGAGATTGTCGTGGACTTCAGGAAGAGGGATGCACAACATGCCCCTCTGACCATCAACAGCACCGCAGTGGAGAGAGTGGACAGCACCAAGTTCCTGGGAGTGCACGTCTCAAAGGACCTGTCCTGGAGCAGGAACACTGCAGCACTGGCCAAGAAGGCTCACCAGCGCCTCTACTTTCTCCGCAAGCTGAAAAGGGCTGGAGCTTCAACCCCCATCATGTGCACCTTCTACAGGGGTGCCATAGAAAGTGTCCTGACCAGCTGCATCACGGTGTGGTTTGGTGCATGTACTGCATCATGCCGCAAGAGCCTCCAGCGCATCGTGAGAGCAGCTGAGAAGATCGTCGGCACCTCCTTGCCCTCACTGCAGGACTTACACAGCAAACGCCTCACTCGGAAAGCCCTCTGCATGGCAGGTGATCCCACACACCCACTACACAGCCGCTTTAGACTGCTGCCATCAGGGAGGAGACTGAGGAGTCTCCAGGCTCGAACCAGCAGACTGAGAGACAGCTCTGTTCATCAGGCAGTCAGAATGCTAAACACTCTGCCTGCTCTGCCTCCCCTCCCATTTGAACTGCCTTAACACAAAAAACTTTCTCACACATTACCACTCAACACAAAGTTTTTAACACTGGACCCTGTGTCATCAAACGGGTTATTCACTAAACTCTCGGTCATGTGCTCATTCAGTTTGCACTACTTCTCATATTTGCACTAATGTTTGTATTACATTATTGCCTATAGTCATACGATGGTGTAGTGGCAGGGGAATCGGACTTGGGATCCGAAGGACCCAGGTTCGAACCCCGGCCACGGCACACCTTGGGGTGTCTATGAGTGCACATCTATTTTCCCCAGCTCCCCGGGCGCTGACTACGGCTGCTCACTGCACCACCTGGTGGTGGTTGGGTTAAATGCAGAGACCAATTTCGTCTGTCAAGTATGGGAAACATACACAGATGACAAAAATGTGACATTTATTTATTTATTATACTGTTTACATTCACTGTTTACATTTATTAATACGGTTTACATTTATTACTACTGTTTTACATTTATTACTACTGTTTACATTTACACTACTTTTATATCTACACTACTGCTGATACATATACAGTATTCTCTGATTAGCCTTATCTAAGGATGCCAAATGTGCCTTATGTGCCTTACTGCATATGCCACTTTGCCTCTATACCAACATCAACTACCTCATACATATACTGTGTACATTAACTCATATGCTGCTGTGCCACTCTTTGCAAATGTCAATGCTAGAACCTTCAGTTTATTTTATAGATATACTTTTTATACTTTTTATACTACTATGAAAAAACTCAGGACAGTATTACACTTTTATTATTTCATTTTATGCTTATGTTCATTGGGTGTTTGGTGTTTTAGGGGTGTTTGGTGTTTCAGTGTTGGTGTAAATTTTCATACTTTTATACTACTATGAAAAAACTCAGGACAGTGTTACACTTTTACTATTTTATGCTTATGTTTATTAAATGTTTTAGTGTTTAGATGGTTACTGTTGCACCGAGGGACTGAGAGAAACGCAATTTCAATCCTGTGTATGTCCTGTACATATTGCAGTTCTGACAATAAAGTTGACTTTGACTTTGACTTTGAAATGAACAAGGAAATGACTGAGGTTGTCACGAGAGAATTAAAGAGTCCCATCAGATTTCCTGGTCTTCTGGTGTGTTGGACCAGCGATCCATGGTTTTATTTTATTTTATTAGAACGTTTTATTAACATATAAACACAGAATATCCAAAGGCAGCGAGAGAAAATTCAGCAGGAGGCGGAGCTGAAGTCAAGTTCAGAAGACCACGGGGGAGCGCGCAGCCAACGAGCAGCCGCATGTTCTCATTCAAAGCGATGCAAAGCGATGCAGGACTGTTTTATATGTGACACAAATGTATTAATTTCCCCTTCTTAATCCCTTATCTGGAGTTTTCTTTTGTTTTTTTGCCAAAAGTCAAGTTATCGCTCGCTCCCTCCTCCTCCTCTCCCTCCGCTGATGCTTCAGGTTGTCACGAGAGAATTAAACTCGTGTTCGTTGCTGCCCGAGTCCCATCAGATTTTCTGGTCTTCTGGTGTGTTGGACCAGCGATCCATGGTTTTATTTATTTATTTTATTAACATATAAACACAGAATATGCAACGGCAGCGAGAGAAAATTCAGCAGGAGGCGGAGCTGAAGTCAAGTTCAGCAGACCACGGGGGAGCAGCCATCAGCAGAGGCCACGCCTCCAGCAAGAATCGTTTCTCTATGGAGAAAGTCCAGACCCTAGTCCGAAGCGAAGTGAAGGACAAGGGTCTGGTTTTAACCAGGCTAGAGTTACGGTATCTTGCTAACAAAAACAGCTACATCCATAGCAGGGGGCGGGCAGCGACAGAGTCAGTCCGACCAGAGGAGGCTTTTTTCGGACACATGAGCTAGAAACGTCTGGAAGTGGCCCTCTTCCTTTTCGCTCTCTGAGTCCTCTGCTGCTGCCCATAGCGCCCATAGCGGCCGAAACTGGTACTGCGCCATTTTTGCCCAAAATGTAAAACGGCGAATCAGAGCGAAAAATGCGTCTAAAAAATGGGAAAAAATCCATAAATAATACGCTTCGGTGTTTAATACGCAGGTCATTCAAATGAGCAAAAAAACAGCGTATTATACACCGGTTTTTGCGGTAAGCTGTAGGTTTACTTAATTTGTATTGAAGAGCCTTTCAAACTTAATATACGAAAAAAGTGAGTACCCTAGTTTATTTTATGTTCATGGCTTTGCAGCTCACCTTTTCTGAAACCCTTAACATCACCGAGTATAAACACAAGACAAAACAAAAGTGGAAAAGTCATTTTCATAACAATGTTCGTAATGTTTAACAAAGTCAGATTTACAGATATTGAGCTACAGTGTGATGTGGTAGTAGCTGAGAGTCACCCCCAACACATGCTCTGAAAACCAGTGGTGGGATGTAACTAAGTACAAATACTTTATTACTGCACTTAAGTACATTTTCATGTATCTGTACTTTACTTAAGTAGAATTAAATGTGGATACTTTTATTTTTACTCCACTACATTTTACATGAAGTATCTGTACTTTACTTAAGTAGAATTAAATGTGGGTACTTTTTACTTTAACTCCACTACATTTTACATGAAGTATCTGTACTTTCTACTACATTACATTTATATAATGTGTTGAGTGACAAGTTACATTCATGTTGCAGTTTTTTTTAATTTGTCGTTAGTTTGAAAGTAACTGATGTCGAGAGGGGAGTTGGTTCATTGAATCACTGCAAAGTGGACAGGTAACATTAGACCCGCCTTCAAGAATAGCTGGACCATTGAGCTGGGAGCACCCACAGCACCACTAACACACCCAAAATGGATTCCACCACAGAGACTGAACCAGAAGATACACAACACCCATGGCCTTATTGAAAGACTATTGAAATATTATTGAAAGACTATTGAAATATTATTAAGACTATTGAAATATTATTGAAAGACTATTGAAATATTATTGAAAGAATATTGAAATATTATTGAAATACTATTGAAATATTATTGAAATACTATTGAAATATTATTAAAGACTATTGAAATATTATTGAAATATTATTGACGTATTATTAAAAGACTATTGAAATATTATTGAAAGACTGTTCAGTACAGCAGGACAGATTTTCTCCCAAAAGAGCCAGACTGAACTAAAAAAACTTTGAAAATCAACTTATTCTGAACTTGAATAAGAAATTCTTGCTACAATATTAAAATGTGTCAGTTCATGTTAGGACAGGAGACAAGACATGTCTCCAAATGTCTCGACACTCGCGTCCAAGTTTTGAAAATGGTGTCAGGAAGTTAAAATATTGTTCATTATTGATCCATTACAAGTTGACTAGACAGTATTTGAACTAGAGTTGATGACAAACTGGAGTTGAAATGATCAGATATTCCTTTGTTAGGTCTAATGCTCCTTTTTTCTGTCAGACAACTTTTACTTAAATGTGTTTACTGCAGTTAAAATGACACACTGGTTTTGTTCTGTGTTAAATAAAAACTTTCAAAGTTATAATAATAATAATAATAATAATACTGTAATGAATTCAATTTATAACGCACTTTTCATTAGTGAAAATCTCAAAGTGCTACACACATTAATATACCGGTAGCGGCAGACTACCATGCAAGGTGCTTTCCAGTCCTACCGGGAGCAACTCGGGGTAAAGTGTCTTGCCCAAGGACACAACGACACGTGGTGTGGGGAACCAGGATTCGAACAGCCAACCTTCCGATCGGGGGACGACTGCCATTACCACTACGCCACGGCCGCCCCTAATAATCATTCCTTATTATTCTTATTTTGCTTAATGACATTTAACTCTGTAGGTCATCCCTGAAATTCTGACGCACAGAATCACAAGTCCAAGTGTGAACTGTGTCACAGAGTAAACACAATAAAAACGTGTGTTATCTGCAGCATTGTTCATTAAAATGACTCGACACTATTAATGTCAAATTTCGTCTTGTATGGAAACCTACACAGATGACAAAAATGTGACATTATTATTATTAATGTATTACAGAAAATACAGTATACATACAGTATGCACACTTAATGATACTGTAGACCATTGCATTAGGTAATACATTCAGCAAGTACTTTTACTTTAATACTTTAAGTATTTTTAAAGGCAAGTACTTATTTACTTTTACTTAAGTAAAAACATTAATATGGTACTTCTACTTTTACTAGAGTACATTTTTGTCTGTTTATTTGTATTTTTACTTAAGTACTTTGTACATTGTTTGAGTACTTTCTCCACCACTGCTGAAAACAAGAGATAACAGGAAATCTTTGTTTTTTACATAAGCATAAAACTTTATGCTTTTTTTGCTAGTTTTTATTTAAAATCAAAGTATTGTAATCTATAAGTAAGAAACAAAATACGAACTTGAACTAATTGTTTCAGCTTTTTGTGTTAGATTTTAAAAAAATCACTTTTGTAGACCACATCTCTGACCACCGAGCTACCACAACTCCTAATCAGAGCATATTTTTACATGTACAATTTCAATTAAATTTCAATTCAATTCTGTTTAATTATATAGCACCAAGTCACAACAGAAGTCATCTCAGGGCACTGAACAGAAACATTCATATACATAAATGCAAGTTAATAACATTATTTATCTGAGGAGGAGACTGTTTTGACTCACAGACTCTCAGCTTGAGCAAGCATGAAGGCGACAGTGGAAAGGAAAAACTCCCTCATGAGGAAGAAACCTTTAGCAGAACCAGGTTCAAGACAATTTATTCCATGCTGTTTAATAACTTCACCTAATGGAAGCATATATAAGGTAAAGAGTATTAGTCCAAGTACTGAACCCTGAGGAACTCCGTGACCAACTTTGGTGTATGAATTTAATAAACAAAGCAATCCTGGTGGATCATATATTATCCAGTTTAAAATTATTGTGCTATTCTACTGTAGTGTTAATGTTTAATTTTTTTTGTTTTTGTAAATGTTTCCTTATGTTTTCAAACATTAGGTAAACATATCAAATCATGGGATACATAAACAATATTGAGTTAGTTGAGTGTTTTCTTTTTTATTTATTTATTTATTTATTTTGTTTAATTAAACGGCTTTAAATTTGGATTCATTCATGTGGTTTCCAACATAATTTTTGTTATATCTAGAAATAAATTCTACTTCATTTTTTATTATGATTGTGTGTTTGAATTTCCATTTTTATTCCAAGTATTTTTTTACTTAGATTTTGTAATAATACTTATTAATCACATTAACATGTCATTGTCACACATCGTCAATAATTGTTTTTTGTACATTAGAACCCTCAACAATACGTCAAACTGGACATTTTCAATTGTATTCACTGTTTTATCATAAAAATACCTCCTGAGCTTTACTCCAAGCGTATATCTGTCTCGTACGTGCACTCTAACCCTTCCTGTGAACTGTAATGTGCTGAAAAGAATGGTGGACACAGCGTCACGTTCTTCAGCGCCGTTTGTCCTGCTGATGATGACAAAACATTACACCAGTGTTGACATGGCCTATCAGCTGAAGAAGCTCTGTTTACTGTAGAAAAGTTATCAGACCTGTTCTCACAGAACACCCCCCCCCCCAC
>JBBPBX010061650.1:0-10622 GCA_038048925.1 Garcialebias charrua | reverse complement strand
CACACACACACACACACACACACACACACACACACACCACTGCAACAAAAGCTGGGGTAAGAAGTGTCTAATAACTGTTTGTCTCACTGGCTTCATCAGCATTTATTGTGTGAATGTTCATGAAGCATTCACTCTGTTGTGATCCACTTTTGTTCCGTACGTTTTTCAGCTACTTTCTCATTCCACAATTTTTGTGCTATTTCAACAAATCATGTATATAAACGTGCAACTTTAACATTTTGAAATATGTAGCTTTTTCTGACATTTTTTCCCTCATATGAAAATAATTGAGCTCATTTTACATCCTTCAAATCTTTAGATCTGTTCACAATCTTTTACTGCTCCTTTCACATTTTGTTCTGCTTCAGCTTCTTTCAGCTTCCTTGTGCAAATGTAAACTTTTTTCCAGCTAATTTCAGCTGCTTGTTCAGCTGTTTTGGGCTGCTTTCAGATTCATTCTGCTAACTACAACATTTGTATGCTTCTTATAACTTCTTCCTGCTAATTTAAGCTTGTTATGCTCCTTTCAGCTTATTTGTGCAAGTTTCAGCTTTTTCTGCTATTTCAATTCAATTCAGTTTATAAAGTATTTATATAGTGCCAAGTCACAACAGAAGTCATCTCAGGGCACTGAACAGAAACATTCAAATATAAAAATAAGTTCACAGAAACATTCATATAAAAAAATTAACACTACAGTATTTATCTGAGGAGCAGACTGCTTTGAGTTTAACTCCATCACAGAACTCTCATCTTGAGCAAGCATGAAGGTGACAGTGGTAAGGAAAAACTCTCTCATGAGGAAGAAACCTTTAGCAGAACGAGACTCGGGACAAGTGGCCATCTGCTTCAACTGGCTGGGTTTGAGAGAACAGGAAACAATGACAGATACACAATGGCAGGTCAAAAATCACATCATTTAGCTGTTTTTATGCCAATTTTAGCTTTTTTGGCTAATTCCGTAATTTTAGCTTCTTTCAGCCTAATTGGGCAAACTTGTGTTCTTTCTGCTTTCTTCTGATCATTTAAGCTTGTTCTGCTTCTTAAATTTTTTAGCTAATTTCAGCTGTTTTCGGAAAAAAATATTTTTTTATGTTAATTTCTGTTACTTTCAGCCTAATTAACTTCTTTCTGCTAATTTTAGCTTGTTGTGCTCTGTTCAACTTCTTTCTGCTAGTAAGCTTTTGCTGCTATTTCAGCTACTATTTAACAGTTTGAGTTTTTTTTTTATTAATTAATTTCTGCTTTTTAGGATAATTTCCACATTTTTTGTGCTAATTTCAGCTTCTTTCAGCATATTTAGGCAAACTTGTATTATTTCTCTTTCTGATAATTTAAGCTTGTTCTACTACCGGGTATTTAAGAATTCTTTAACTAATTTCCGCTGTTTTCAGAAAAATCCATTTTTTTGTGTTAATTTCTGTTACTTTCAGCCTAATTAACTTCTTTCTGCTAATTTTAGGTTGTTGTTTTCCTTTCAGGTTCTTTTGACTAGTTTCTGCTATTTCAGCTACTACCAATATTTAGCCGTTTTATGCTAATTTTAGCTTTTTCAGGTAATGCCACACTTTTTTGCTCCTTTTAGCTCTTTTAAATTCCTTTTGGTAGTTTGCTTCTTCCTGCCTTTTCAACTAATTTTCAACTATTTGTTGCTAATTACAGCTTTTTTTTGTTGTTGTTAATTTCCTATTTTTGTGCTAATTTCTGCTTATTTAAACCTAATTCAGCAAATATGTTTTTTTTCTGCTTTATTCTGATAACCTAGGCTTGTTCTTCTATTTCAGCTACATTTCAGCATGTTTTTTATTTTATTTTTTTAGCTAGTTTCAGCTGTTTGTTGTTGCTGTGTTCATCAGTGACCATCTGCTCATAATGACTCATGTTCGTGCTGCTGTTTATAATGATGTTTTTCTACTACATTAGGGCTTAGTGTATTACTAGCTGATGTCTCTCTTAGTTAATCCTAGATGTTATTATTGTTTTTCTCTTGCATTTGTTGTTGTTGGATGTAACTGGGACCCTGTGTACATAATCTCGTTTTCAACACATGTACTACATGCGGTGCAAATGACAATAAATTCTCTCTGACTCTGACTCTGACTCTGTTTTTCAGCAAGTTCTACAATAATCATTCACACTGCATTTTCACAGGAAATGCTATTTCTCTGGTTATCATTTACAAATTGTTAAGGTCTTGCTCCGTTTGACTTCACGAGGTTTCTCTCCTCTCAGGAGCGCGTCGGTCACCTGTCGGAGGATCTGAACGATGAGCGCAACAGTGCGGACCGCCTGATGGAGCGATTGGACAAAACCAAAGAGCAGGCACGTTTATTCCTTCACTGGCTTTTCTTCTCACACAGCTCTCCCATTGTGCAGTAATTCATGGATGTGGTATAAATTGTCCGTGTCCAGTATGAACTCTCGGCCCTGCATCTGTTTTCAATATAAACACGTGCAGAGCCGAGTTCTCAGATTTCACCTTAGGCAACGAAAACAGCTGATCAGCGAGTCCAACTGGGCTGTTTATATAGTTTACTTTTGTGTTCCGTTAAAACTTACAACAAACTTCATTCTAAACTTTATTTGCAACTTAAATGATAAATATCCAGACCTTTATTGTACGTGTAAAGAAGACTATCCTTCTTTGGAGTAAAGTGCTGCAGAGGGATCGACACAGAACACATTTTTGGGTGGGGAGTTAAAGAAAAACACAGTCTGTTGACAGCACACGCCCTTCAATGGGCCGCTGGATCTGATTATTGATGAGAGATTTTAGATCTGATGTGGCCACTCAGGCCAGCCAGTAGTTCTTCAGAACTTGTGAGTCAGGCCGAACAAGTTTGGACGATATTCTGTCTTTTATAATAACATATGAGCTTATTTTCAGTCAATATGGACGTTTAAACACGAGGGGGGAGGGCTGATTTAATTAAACCTTTTGGTCAGAGGGTAGGCAGTGAGTGGTTAAGTCTTTTTAGACTCTTTGAACAGTAATAATAAAACGCAGGGCGTGTTTCTGCTTGTTACAGATGGATCAGATGAGGAGCGAGCTGCTGCAGGAGCGAGCGACCAGGCAGGACCTGGAGTGTGACAAGACGAGCCTGGAGAGACAGGTGAGGACATTTCAAACATGGGACAACTAAACTGAGCACAACCCGCCTCACAATTTACAGGAGCTCGTACATTTTCTGTCACACAGCAGACAACAAAAGGAGAATAAATAGTTCTGCAAAAATTCAAGCAAATGGAGCCAACCAGCTGAGTTTGTCTCCTAAATCACATCATGTATGTCTCCTATAAACGTCATTCCAAACAGTTAAATTAAAAACATATTTTGTACAGTTATTGTCCTCGTATTGCTTTTTTGACATTTCACAAGAGCTCATTTGTTAGTTAGGTTGGAGGAGATGTCTGCAGCTGTACACACATTTGTTTAGAAGTTATTGATCCTGAAATAAAGAATTTGTTCATCATTTTAATGTTGCTTGCCAGGACTGTTGCAAAAAACAATAAATCAATTAATCACATGATAAAGGAAAATTATCAACCTCATTTTCATTTATCGGTTTTATCGTTTCTTCGTGTCTCTTTGTACTGAAGACACTGGATGACAAAAAACTCAAACTCCAGTGTTCTTCACTGACCCCCTCTCTTTCTCTTTTATCTTTAAAATCCATTTTAACGATCCAAAAATCGCGTTTTTGGATTGTTAAAAGCAGCTAAACTGAGAAGATAAGCTACGAGCTAAGCTAACAGGCCGACCTCGGGGAAAAAAATCTGTCTTGTCTAAGCTCCAAAATTCACGGTTGAAATCCGTGCCTGTCTAAAAAGTTGTTTTTCTCTGCAAAAAGAAGCTGAGAATTTGTTTGATGATTTTTTTTAATTAAAAGCTTTGTGTGAAAAATGCTAAAGAGCTTAAACCTCACCAAGTGTTTGCCATTTTGCGAAGGGGTTCTCTGCAGACCAAAAGTGGGTGTTTCTGGAGAATAGGCGTTTGTAGAGGACAAACACTGATTGGCTAACTGTATTTGCTGGCTCTTTAGGTAAGTTACGTCAAGTCTTTTGTAAAACTGAAGGTTTCTAAGAAGCAGCGTTATATCTGCTGTCAAACACAAGAAGATGGGGCCAAGATGGTGTAGTGGCAGGGGAACTGGACTTGGGACCCGGAGGACCCAGGTTCGAACCCCAGTCACGGCATAACTTGTGGTGTGTTTGAGCAGCACATCTCATCCCAACTGCTCCCCGGCGCACTTTCTATAGCTGCCCGCTGCCACCTGGTGGTGATTTGGTTAAATGCAGAGTCAAATTTCGTCTTGTATGGAAACATACACAGATGACAAAAATATGACATTATTATTATTATTATTATTCTCTTTAGTTCTTGGGTTGTAGGCTGCACCTGACACAGGTTGGCTTGAGTCTGGTCTGGGTACAGTGAAATATGAAGCATCTGAAGTGAAACTGTTCCCATTTGTCAAACTGGTCTCAATTAAAGATCATGAGTCTGTAACGAGATAATGGCCCAAAACTAATGCTAAAAACAAAATTTGCTCTTTAGAAGTGTTCTTCTATGAGATGTGATGTATGAAAGGAGCTGAAACATGGAGTAGGATTGACACTTAAAATGTGAGACCGCTGAGGAAGTTAAACCAGTAAGCAGAAATATCTGCTCCAGTTGCAGAAATCTTACAGAAACTGACACTCACTTGTCTGCAGTGACTGATTTAAAAGGTTGAATAAGAAAATGTGAAGTTAAAGGAAACAACCTTTGTCCCAAGGCCAGTTTAAGTATCATTATTATTTTGGTTACTTTATTTTTCTTTATGAATCGATTGTAACTATTTTCACATTATTCAACAACCAAAACAGTTTTTGTTTCTTACTGTAATGGCTAGGTATTTAAAACAAACATTTAGCCCTCCCCACTACCCATTGATGCTGCTCTTATTTTGAAATGTAACTGGAAGTTCTGTGTTAACAGCGGCAGAAAGAGAAGTTATGGAGATGCCAATAATGTCGAACCGGTTAACACCCTAGACGTAATGTCTGTGGTTAACACAATCTGCCAATAATGCCTTGTTTTTAGACATATGTCTAAACTCAACTTCATCAACGCCTTGTTTTTTGTTTGTTCAGCCTGTTTTTTTTTTGTCCAATCAGATGTGGCCCTTCAGACACGCCCATTTTTCTATCGTCCAATCGGATAAGGCCCTCCGGACACGCCCATTTTTATATCGTCCAGTCAGATGTGCCCCCCCAGATACGCCTTCCGAATTTGTCTGCAGAGATACCTACTTGGCCATTTTAAGAACCGAAGAGATATAGCCCATCAAGTCAAGGGGCCTCCCTCCCATTTTTCTTAAAGAGACACGCTGCTCGCTCCCTCACTATCCATCTTTCGGTTTAAACAGTCTTATACTGCCATCTGGTGGTCAAAAAAAGGTACTAGATGCAAAAAAAATGAACCAACATTTCTTCTTAAATTTGACAATACTGTAAGTCAAAGTCAAAGTCAACTTTATTGTCAGAACTGCAATATGTACAGGACATACAGTACACAGGATTGAAATTGCGTTTCTCTCAGTCCCTCGGTGCAACAGTAACCATTTAAACACTAAAACACTAAAACATTTAATAAACATAAGCATAAAATAGTAAAAGTGTAACACTGTCCTGAGTTTTTGCATAGTAGTATAAAAGTATGAAAATTTACACCAACACTAAAACACTAAACATTTAATGAACATAAGCATAAAATGAAATAATAAAAGTGTAATACTGTCCTGAGTTTTTGCATAGTAGTATAAAAAGTATAAAAAGTATATCTATAAAATAAACTGAAGGTTTTAGCATTGACATTTGCAAAGAGTGGCAAAGCAGCATATGAGTTAATGTACACAGTATATGTATGAGGTAGTTGATGTTGGTATAGAGGCAAAGTGGCATATGCAGTAAGGCACATTGGGCATCCTTAAATAAGGCTAGTCAGAGAATACTGTATATGTATCAGCAGTAGTGTAGATATAAAAGTAGTGTAAATGTAAACAGTAGTAATAAATGTAAACAGTAGTAATAAATGTAAACAGTATTAATAAATGTAAACAGTGAATGTAAACAGTAGTATGACTATAGGCAGTAATGTAATACAAACATTAGTGCAAATATGAGAAGTAGTGCAAACTGAATGAGCACATGACCGAGAGTTTAGTGAATAACCCGTTTGATGACACAGAGTCCAGTGTTAAAAACTTTGTGTTGTGTGGTAATGTGTGAGAAAGTTTTTTGTGTTAAGGCAGTTCAAATGGGAGGGGAGGCAGAGCAGGCAGAGTGTTTAGCATCCTGACTGCCTGATGAACAGAGCTGTCTCTCAGTCTGCTGGTTCGAGCCTGGAGACTCCTCAGTCTCCTCCCTGATGGCAGCAGTCTAAAGCGGCTGTGTAGTGGGTGTGTGGGATCACCTGCCATGCAGTGGGCTTTCCGAGTGAGGCGTTTGCTGTGTAAGTCCTGCAGTGAGGGCAAGGAGGTGCCGACGATCTTCTCAGCTGCTCTCACGATGCGCTGGAGGCTCTTGCGGCATGATGCAGTACATGCACCAAATTACTCAATTAATTAGTAATTATGGGCAGCACGGTGGCACAACTGGTAGAGCTGCTGCCTCTCAGCGAGCAGGTCCCCGGTTCAAATCCCGGTCCGGGGGCCTTTATGGGTGGAGTTTGCATATTCTCTCCGTGCATGCGTGGGTTTTCTCCAGGTGCTCCGGTTTCCTCCCACAGTCCAAAAACATGCATGTTAGGTTGATTGGTAACTCTAAAATTAACCCTGGGTGTGTGAGTGAGACAGGTCCCTCTTGTAAATGAGTCCCCGTGGCTCAACGAGGCTAGCCTGTATAAATAAAGGTTGAATGAATGAAAAATTACTCATTATTGTCAAATTTCAAACAATATTATCTTTTATGCAATAATTTGTGAGACAATTAATCACCCAGCAAAATGTGTTATCGTGACAGGCCTAGTTGCTGAACCTCAAACAGAATTAGGTCTGTTAACAAATGTGTGCACAGAGAATAAATAGATCCTTACCACCACATGTGATGTTTTGATAAAGACTAGACAAGGCAAAAAAAAAAAAATCCCTTTCAGGAAAACGTGGGGAACAAAAACAAAAACAAAGACGACTTTAAAATAACATGAAATATTAAAATAAATGTATATTCAATGTGTCTTGAGAATAAGATTGTTGAAGCGCGGAGCTTGTTTGTGTCAGTTTTACCTTATAAAAATAGAAACTGTTCGAGTACACTGTATTTTGCATAGCGGCAGATCAATTAATGAAGTCAAGTCAACTTTATTTATAAAGTACATTTGAAACAGTAACTGTCACCAAAGTGCTTAACAGTAAATCAACAAGAGTACCTGTAATTTCACGGAGGAAAAAAATAACAATAAAAATAATGATAGTATTGAAAATTAATTAAAAGCATCAAAGAGAAACATAGAAACGCAGAGTAAATCAAACCACACTGTGTTAAAGTCAGAGAAAATAGCAGAGATTTAAAAACAGGAAGTGAAGTGGCCTGCCTGATGTTGGGGTGCAGGTTGTTCCAAAGTTTGGGGCCCACGACTGAAAAAGCCCGATCACCTCTGAGCTTCAATCTTGTTTTTGGAACAGCCAAAAGAAGCTGATCAGATGATCTCAGGGCCCGAGAGGGAACATGTGGTTCCAGAGTAGCTCACAGAGATATGAGGGTGCAAGACCAATTATGCACTTAAAAGTCAACAAGAGAATTTTAAGATATTTTCTGTTACGCACAGGGAGCCAGTAAAGGGAGGACAAAACTGGTGTAATATGATCGAAGCTACGAATCGGTCAATATTTTCCACTTTTTAAGTAAGGATTGGCCATACTTGTGCACACTTGGTTGATCACCAAGTATATGTTAATTATAAGGTAAAGTTTTATGATTGATGTGTTGCTAATTTATGTAACATCACATGATGTTTTGTAACCTTCTGTCACCACATCAGATGTAATAATTAACAGTGAGGAGCATCTTCTGTTTGAACCAGAGAGTGGAAATCTGCTTCACAGTTTTATGCGAGTAACTGAATAAATGTAAAACTTAATGTTTCTTTATTTTGAAAAGTAATTTTGACAGCTCTTTGGCCCTCTGCTCCACACATGTGGGCTGTGGTAGTTTAGTGCTCTGTAGTTGCATCAGGTCTGGAGAAAAAAAAAACAAATGCCAAATTTGTGCGAGTTTGCTCACAGGGGCGAGCCCTGAAGAAGGGAACAGCCGAAAGAAGAAGAAAACATTAACACAGCATAAGCTCAGTGTTTATTTATGTTTGTTTATGTTTATTGCATTTGTTCATTTTTTTTTACAAAAGAAACAATACAAGACAATCTCATAAATGATAATGTACAAAATATTAAAAAAATGAAAGGTAGCAGAAAGAAGAATAAATCTTATTATATCTGCCCCTTTTTTCGAACAATCAGATTAAACAATAATAATCTTCAACAAACAGTACAAAATGACTAACTCTTTCTAATTTTCTAACTAATACAATACACATTACGCTATTTCATATATTTTTTTTAACACAATAAAAATAAATAAAAATAAAAATTTATTTCTAGTAGGGATCTGTAAAACACCAACACCATGAGATGTTCCACAGACTGATGTTCCTCCTGCTGTTTGATGGAAGCAAACCGAACTGTGTTGTGTTTCCTCCGTCAGAATAAAGATCTGAAGAGCAGAGTGACTCACCTGGAAGGAGCTCAAAGAACAAATCAAGACGCACTCGTCTCCAAACTGAACAGTCGAGTCCAGGAGCTGGAGGAGAGGCTCCAAGGAGAGGAGAGGTGACACCTGCTGCTCATTGTTTCACATGAAAACACATCAAAGCTCAGCATGTGGGAACACACCAGGAATGTAGAATAGAACGAGTTTATGAAATCACATTTTTGGGGGTGATACTTCATTACAAATTGCATTGGAAGGCTCATATTGATCATGTTAAGGCCAAAATGTCAAAGACTATTGCAATACTGAATAAAACAAAACATCTCCTAAATAAGAAATCACTTTACCTGTTATACTGTTGTTTCATACTTCCATACATTAATTATTGTGTTGAGATATGGGGAAACTCGTTTAAAACCAACACAAAACCAGTTTACATGCTCCAGAAGAAAGCTATCCGAATTATAACTGCATCTGATTACTTTCATCCAACTAATGAGATATTTCTTACATTGCATATTTTAAAATTTTACGACTTAGTAGAACTCAGAACAGCACTGATTATGTACAAAGCCTACAATAAACTCCTTCCAAGCTGTATACAAAAGTGGTTCAAAATTAAAGAGAAAAACTATGATTTACGAGAGAAGGGTTTATTTGAAAAACCAAAGGTTAGGACAAATATTAAAAACAACTGTACTTCAGTTAGAGGGATTCAGGTGTGGAATAGTTGTAGTAAGGAGTTTCAACTGTGTTTTTCAATCTTTAAATTAAAAAAAAAACATATAAAAATCATTTACTAAACAAATATAATAGGACTTGAGTGTTTTTTTTCTGCTTTTCCTATTTTGTGTTCTGTATTTTTATGAGCTTGTTTAGCTGGAATTCGTTGATATGTTTGAAAAAACAAATATGCAGGATAATATTCTGCTATTTTGATTTTGATGTATAACAAAGTGAAGGTGTAAAAGGCTTGTGCTTTTGCCTACAAATTTTTTTTGGTCCACAATTTGTGTATCTTTTGGGTTGTTCATTATTTTTACGATTCTGGTTTGGTTCAGAATCTGTATGTAAGTTTAGGGACAGGACTAGATAAGCCATTGCTTTTTCCTGTTCCCTTTTTGAACATTTTGCTTTGTTTCCAGAATATTTTGGTGGAAATATTTACATTTTTATTTGTTTATGGTATTGTTTAAAAATTTAACTGTTCAAAATGAAATAAAATCTTACTAACTACAGTAAATGTGTTGGGTTATAAGACGCCGCAGCAGTGACGTGATCTCTCTGTGCCTTCGCTCTCAGGGACAACAACAGTCTTCAACAAGTGAACCGCAGGCTGGAGCGCAAGCTGAAGGAGATGAAGATGCAGGCGGACGAGGAGCACGTCAACCTGCACAGCCAGACAGAGCAGGTAGGCAGGTAGAGACCTGGGAGCGTGGGACGGGCCTCCAGTTGATGCAGTGTCACACTTTGGTCAACTGCAGATGACTCAGAGGCTGAAGACGGTGAAGAGGCAGATGGACGAGGCGGAGGAGGAGATCGAGCGTCTGGAGCACTCTAAAAAGAAGCTGCAGAGAGAACTGGACGAGCAGCTGGAAGCCAACGAGCAGCTTCACGTGCAACTGAGTGCGCTGCGCAACGAGATGAGGTGACGGCCTGACACTAAATACAACTACACTCACTCATAATAGGCTGCTCATACCATCACAGTCCCTGTGAGCCACATCTTTAATCTGTCCATAAGACAAAACACCATTCCGGATGCTTGGAAAACAGCCTTTGTTCTTCCTTTGCTGAAGGGAGGTGACCCCACCTCACTGAACAATTATCGACCGATCTCTAAACTCTGCATTTTAGCCAAGGTTCAAGAAAAA
>JBBPBX010061649.1:0-21057 GCA_038048925.1 Garcialebias charrua | reverse complement strand
CGGTCTTTTGCAGACACATGACATTTTGCACTCCCGGTCGCCATTTTCCGGGGATACCCGTTCAGTTAAACAGAGGAAGTCCATGCCTTAGCTGCTACCTCGTAAGGATCAATGTTGATAATTGAAGCTAACTTCACCATGTAACGTTCTCTGGCTTCAAGGTTGAGTTTCTCTCTATAAGGCTTCTGCTCATTTTTATATTTAGTTTGCATTTTGCTGATGTTATTGTTCTGTATCGCACTGTGTCTAACATGGACTTCCTCTGTTTAAATTAACGGGTATCCCCGGAAAATGGCGACCGTAAGTGCAAAAAGATATGAGCCGTGACGTCACGTGCAAAAGACCGATAATGAGCCAGAATGAAGGAGTAACAACTTCCTACATCTTACCTTTTTTCAACACTGTTGTCTTGAAACTGGTATGTGATTCTGAAAAAAAAAAAAAAAAAAGAGATGGGGGATTAATATGCTGCATTGAAAAAAGCTGAAACAATGAATAATTGTAGATTTGGATCAAAATCAAGCAATTATACTATAATATTGTTATTGTTCATTATGAAATACTAGCCTAACTAAATGTCTAATTATAACTATACCAGGACCAATACAGTCTGAGACTTTACAAAATGCACAACCAAACTTTAATAAATAATAATTTTATTCATAAAGCGCTTTCAAACAAAGTGCTGAACAGTTACAAAAAGATAAGAATCAATATAAAAAGGTTGTAAGAACAAATAAAACATTGAAAAAGGATTATATATTACAAATTTTCCTGTTTTGGCATGAGTCACCCAATATGCACGGTTTAGATTGGCTGACTCGCACCACGTGATTCAGTAACAGCACGCGATTGGTCTGTTTTTGGCGGAATGCCGGTTTGGCCCGGTTAGAAAACCATAAAAACATTTGTGAACTTTCGAAACACATCAACATATTAAATATGTACGGTTTCAGTGACTTTTCTGGGCTATAACCAGTAGGCCAAACCGGTGTTCCGTCGAAACGAACAGACTAATCGCGTCCGTTACTGAATGACGTTGTGCGAACCCCGCCCCCGCACAGTGTTGCCAGGTGTACGATAATTATCGTATTTGTACGATAATTTCACCCTCTGTACGATGTACGATCAATAATCCCGAAAAAGGCCAAAAATACGATAATTTGACCGTTCCTTGAATGTGTAGTTGTGATCGGTTTCCATCAGCCTGCCGCAACGGTCTGTCTGAGTTTTTTTGTGAACCCTGAATGCATCTTGAAATTCCAGCCAATCGTGCTTTTCTAAATGTGACCTAAAGAGTGACGTGCGTGCGTTTGCCTCAGAACAACGGCCATGATTGGCTGAATAGCCCGCTGCGCCCGCCCCATGAGTTAGAAAAGAAGAAAAAGCAGAGCCGTGTCTCGTGTGACACCGGTCTGGAAGAAGAAGTGATGAAAATGAGAGAACATTTATATAAAGTTAAATGTTAAATGATAATTAAGAAATATATTAAGAAAATATGGCAGGAAACCTGGGACATTACTGATACAGGAAGACATTTACACAACAAAAAAGGTAGGATATACAAGGAAAGCAGGAAGAAACAGGAACTTACTCGCATTAGAATAGGACACACAGACCTTAATAAATCTCTTAAAATAATTGGAAAGCTTGCAACAGGACTTTTTTGTGACATGTGCACCAGCAATCTCCCTGAAACGGTTCAACATGTCTTTATGGGATGTCCAAGGTATGAAACAGAAAGAATGCATTAACAAAAATAAATAAATAAAATTAATATTAAATTTACAATTAGGGATGTTTTTAGTAGTGATATCAGTAAAGCTAAATATCAAGTTATTATTTCCTTGAAAATACAAACTTAATAGACAGAATTTAGTTGAGTTATTAAATTAAAACCGCCATGAAACAAAACAAGAATAAGGGGAGAGGGGCTCATTAGTTGCCACCAGACATTAATACGTATTATTGTCTATGGTTCCCGCCCGTACTGATGCCACAAAGCTGTGAGTGCCTGTTAGACGCAATTCAACAACAGAGTGACTATAGAGCATACTTGTTATTTTGGTTTTGACGGGTGTACGATAATTTCCCTCAAAATACGATAATTTCGGGGCTCCAGTACGATAATCCTACATTTCTCACCTGGCAACACTGCCCCCGCCCCAACATGTACGCTTTTGATTGGTTAACTCGCACGACGTCAGTCAGTATCAGCGCTCGATTGGCCCGTTTGAATTTGCCCGGGTAGACAAAAGATATTTTAAAATAACACTTGAAAAGTGTTTAGTTTCTAAACACAGCGAAATGTTAACGAATAGGTCTGACAACAATACACCGAAACTGTACGGTTCAGTTTCTATTTGTAAACGGAGCTAAATTAATAAGTACACGCCAATATTCATGCATTTTTGTTAGTTGACATATTAAACTGCGACATACGTACAAAACAATGTAGGTATTTTTAAATAAACATAGATAAGATTAAATTAATATCACCAACCTTACTGCAGAGGTGCTCAGAGTAGCATTAAATTCCAGGGTTCAGTCAGACCACACGTTGCAAACAATCCAGCAGCAGCATGATGAAATCCGGAAGAAGTTGTGAGGTAGGGAGATACCACAGTAAAAAAAAAAAAGAAGGGGGTGGACCGCTCCACTTTCTTATAGTATAGTACCTTGTTTTCGTGACTACACGTTATGCAAAAACAGTAAGTAATAATATTTACTGACAAGTAAGGTAATGTACTGAGAAAAATTACAACCAATTGTCCTCAACATTTAAGCTTATTTAAAATGTGATAACCCCCGCAAAATGCTCTCACCCAGAGCTGGGAGTGGAGGGGAGGGGGGGAAGAGAGTAGGAGGGGATGGTGAGGAGCATACTGTAATGTCTATGGTGAGGAGGACAGAGTAATGTACCTTCATTCAACATTGATTAGACGCAATTTTTTCATTTACATATTAAAGATTTTGCATAGGACATTCTTCCAGTGGTTCACATTAGGTTTACATAAAAAAAAGACATTTATGAACATAGTGTTTAGCTAATTTCATTCATTCATTCATTCAACCTTTATTTAGTCAGGTAAATATTTTGAACCTCATGGGCTCATTTACGAAAGCGACCTGCTAAAACTAAAGAACAATGAACAGCAATGGTAGAATTTCCTTAAACAATAAACAAACAAACAATAAACAATAGAAAACAAAAGAGAGAAAAAAAAGAATTTTTTTTTTAACAAAGTATCAAAAAACTAGCAAAACATTATCCACAGTATTCCTACGTCCCATGATGCTTTGCGCGAAATGTGCACACGACTTCCGGTTGACCGGAAACACCGTTTGTTTACATGAGAGTAATACAGTTGAAGACAGTCCAAACTTTGTTGTTTTCGTTCATTAAAAATGTGGGAACACCACTCGTTTTGTTAAAAGAGGAGGGACAAATAAAAAGAAATTACAGATGTTACCTGATCGCGCAGACATAATTTAAAAATACATAAATAGCGAACGCGTTTGCTCCGGCCTCTCGGCTAAGGTTTATTAGCAGCTAACTCGGCTAAAAGTCACGGTCGCGTCTGAGATCTATCGTTTTAAGACAGTAAATCTTCCAAAACTCTCATTAATAAACCCTCCCCGAATAAAAAGATGTTACCTGATCGCGCAGACATAATTTAAAAATACATATATAGCGAACGCGTTTGCTCCGGCCTCTCGGCTAAGGTTTGTTAGCAGCTATCCCGGCTAAAAATACCGGTCGCATCTGAGATCTATCGTTTTAAGACAGTAAATCTTCCAAAACTCTCATTAATATCCCTCCCCGAATAAAAAGAAATAACAGATGTGACCTGATCGCGCTGACATAATTTAAAAATACATAAATAGCGAACGCGTTTGCTCCGGCCTCTCGGCTAAGGTTTGTTAGCAGCTATCTCGGCTAAAAGTACCGGTCGCGCCTGACATATATCATTTTAAGACAGTAAATCATCCAAAACTCTCATTAATAAACCCTCCCTGAATAAAAAGAAATTACAGATGTTACCTGATCGCGCAGACACAGCCATAGAGAAGGATGCAGGAACACTCTTTCTTTGTTTTGGGTCCGTGTTGAAAACACTGTTGTTTTAGCCAAAGATTTAGCTTGGTCCGGTTGTTGGTGCAGCCGCGAACAGCACAGCAGGTACCTGAACCCCGGTAGGACATTTCAGTAAACGTTCCGTTTAAACAAAAGCTGTGTTTGCTCCGATAAAATGAATGAAAATAACTTTCAAAAACACCCGCGATCCATACTCCGCCTATGGAATAAGGCACTTCCGGTGTCGGACAGGAAGTTCAATGCACATTCGCTTCTACAGTGACACCTTCAGGAATACTGTGGATAAGGTAGACGTATAAAATCAAAGACAGGAACTACCCTGTAATCAAAGAAAATATGTTCCAGGTTCTCACTCTCTGTCTCACAAAAACAACTTGCTCTCAATGGAGCCTAGAGGGACTTCAATGAAGCTGTTATTATGGTTTGATTTCCCCACCCCCCAAAGAATGTCATTCAAGTATGCCTCCTTTGTACTATAGCCCACCCATCACCTATCACCAGCATTTAGCATTACCTGGGATGCATGTACTGTACATAACAAAAGTCAGAGTCAGAGAGCCTTTATTGTCATTCACACCACATGTAGTACATGTGATGAAACGAGATTATGTACACTGCATCCCAGTTACATCCAACAATAAAATGTAAAATAAACATTACTAAGATCTAAGATGTGAACTAAGAAAAACGCCAACTAAAAATACACTAAGCACTAATATATAGAATAAAATTACAGGTAGTCCCCGACTTACGAGCGAGTTCCGTTACAACGAGGTGCTCGTAAGATGAAATTTCGTAAGTTGAAACACGAAGCACATGTTCTCGTAAGTCCGGAATTTCGCTCGTAAGTTGGAACGGTTTTGCTAGCGCGACTACAAACACTCGTTTTTCATCGAAAAACTGCTTACTAGTGCATAAAAATGATCGGAAACGTGTGTCCACATGTTTAGCTAACGAACTGTGGTGAAAAAACACAGAAAAACTCTGTATTTTTTGCGTTTTTTCCAAAAATTTGCCAGCTCGTAAGTCTGGAACCTCGTAAGTAAGAGCGCTCGTAAGTCGGGGAATACCTACTCCAACGAGCAGCACGAACATGAGTTTGCATGAGCAGATGAACACAAAACAGATCAGCAACATGAAACAGATCAGCAGCAACATGAACAGATCAGCAACATGAAACAGATCAGCAGCAAAATGAACAGATTAGCAGCAACATGAAACAGATCAGCAGCAAAATGAACAGATTAGCAGCAACATGAAACAGATCAGCAGCAACATGAACAGATTAGCAGCAACATGTAACAGATCAGCAGCAACATGAAACAGATCAGCAGCAACATGAACAGATCAGCAGCAACATGAACAGATCAGCAGCAACATGAAACAGATCAGCAGCAATATGATGTGATATTTCACAGTGACCATTCTGGTTAGATATTCATGAGTCTAACAGCCTCAGGGTAGAAGCTGTTCATCAGTCTAGTGGTTCTACACTTAATGCTCCTCAACATCCTTCCTGAGGGGAGTGGGGCAAAAAGTGTGTGTGCTGGGTGAGTGTGGTCCTTCATGATGCAGGTGGCTCTCTTCCTGCATCTGGAGGTGTAAATGCCTGTGATGGTGAGGAGACTGACTCCATCTTCTGTGCAGCCTTCACCACTCTCTGCAGAGCTTTTCTTTCTGCAGCTGTGCAGCCTCTATGCCACACATTGATGCTGGAGCACAGGATGCTCTCCACTGCACACCTGTAGAAGGAGGTGAGGACTGAGCTTCTCAGACCAGCTCGTCTCAGCCGCCTGAGGAAGTAGAGTCTCTGATGAACTTTCTTGATCAGGCTTTGCACCAGCTCTCCAGGTGTTCCACCTCCTGCTTAGCTGGACTCATCATAGTTTGTGATGCATCCCACCACAGCTGTATCAGCTGCAAACTTTATGACAACCTGGATGGGTATCTGCACAATCATATGTGAGCAGAGTGAACAGGAGAGGGCTCAACACACATCCTTGAGGAGAGCCAGTGCTGAGGGTTATGGTGGAAGAGGAGAAGTTGTGGATCATCACTGACTGAAGTCTGCTAGTTAAGAAGTCAAGGAACCAGTTGCAAATGGAGGGGCTTAGTCCTAGTGTGAGTAATTTGTCCATCAAGGTTTGGGGGATCATGATTTTGAAGGCAGATGTGAAGTCCACAAAGAGCATATGGGTGTATGAGTCCTTCTGTTCCAGGTGGGTGAGAGCAGTGTGGACCACAGAGGAGATGGCATCCTCTGTTGATTGGTTCTCACAGTATGCATACTGGTGAGGGTCCTTGTTGATGATGGTTGTTTTGATGCGGGTCATGACCAGTTTTTCGAAGCATTTAGCGACTATCGGGTGAGGGCCACTGGCCAACAGTCATTTAGAGCAGTCACTGTAGAGCTTTTTTGGACTGGGATGATGGTGGTGTGGTCTTCAGGCAGACAGGATCTGTACAGGGCAAGTGAGGTGTTAAACATATTGGCCAGCACCTTGCAGAGCTGATCGGAACTTTCAACACTTTCCCAACACTTTTTTTTTTGGATTATGGTATTTTGACCAATTGGGGTTAGGATTTCCAACTAAACGCAGTGATAGGACCACCAAACTCACAGATCCTGTTCTCCACGACAATCCTGACCGCAATCTGTGAGATTTGTGTCTGTCCTACTTTTACCTATGAATTATGGGTATTTGTATTTGGACAAATTGGGGTTAGGATTTCCACCTAAACGCAGTGATAGGACCACCAAACTCACAGATCTTGTTCTCCATAACTCCCTGACCGCAATTTATGAGATTCCTGTCCGTCCTATGTTCTCCCTATGAATTATGGGTATTTGTATTTTAACAAATTGGGGTTAGGATTTCCAACTAAACGCAGTGATAGGACCACCAAACTCACAGATCTTGTTCTCCATAACCCCCTACACATTCACATGTACACATACACACACACACACATACACACACACACAATATGCAAGTGTACAGTTAAATATACATATCTAGACAATATCCTATACTAGGATTTTTCATGTATGGGTATCTGGAAAATATCCAATACTAGGATTTATTATGTATGGGTATCCAGAAGATATCCAATACTAGGATCTATCACAGATGTGTATCCGGAAAATATCCAATGCTAGGATTTATTATGTATGGGTATCCAAAAAATATCCAATATAAGGATCTGTCAGATGTGTATCCAGAAAATATCCAATACTGGGATCTATCACAGATATGTATCCGGAAAATATCCAATGATAGGATTTATTATGTATAGGTATCCAGAAAATATCCAATATGAGGATCTGTCAGATGTGTATCTGGAAAATATCCAATACTAGGATTTATTATGTATGGGTATCCAGAAAATATCTAATACTAGGATCTATCACAGATGTGTATCCGGAAAATATCCAATACTAGGATTTACTAGTATGGATATCCGGAAAATATCCAATATGTGGATCTGTCAGATGTGTATCCGGAAAATATCTAATACTAGGATTTATTATGTATGGGTATCCGGAAAATATCCAATACTAGGATCTGTCACAGATGTATATCCGGCAAATATCCAATGATAGGATTTATTATGTATGGGTATCCGAAAGATATCCAATATGAGGATCTGTCAGATGTGTATCCGGAAAATATCTAATACTAGGATTTATTATGTATGGGTACCCGGAAAATATCTAATACTAGGATCTGTCACAGATGTGTATCCGGCAAATATCCAATGCTAGGATTTATTATGTATGGATATCTGGAAAATATCCAATATGTGGATCTGTCAGATGTGTATTCGGAAAATATCTAATACTAGGATTTATTATCTATGGGTATCCAGAAAATATCCAATACTAAGATCTGTCACAGATGTGTATCCGGCAAATATCCAATGGTAGGATTTTTTGTGTATGGGTATCTGGAAAATATCCAATACTAGGATCTATCACAGATGTGTATCCAAAGACTATCCAATACTAGGATCTGTCACAGATTTGTATCCGGAAATATCCAATGCTAGGATTTATTATGTATGGGTATCCAGAAAATATCCAATACTAGGATCTATCACAGATATGTATCTGGAAAATATGCAGTAGTAGGATCTTTCTCATATGGGTATCCAGAAAATATCCAATACTAGGATCTCTCAAGTATGGGTATGCATAAAATATTCTATACTAGGATCTATCGCAGATGTGTATACCGAAAATATCCTATACTAGGATTTATCATGTATGAGGATACAGAAAAAATCCAGTGCTAGGATCTATCACAGATGGGTATGCATGGGATATCCTGTACTAAGATCTGTTAAAGATGAGATCTCCCCGTATAGCACCGGAAACATATTGGATATGTGGCAGATACGGACACTTGCATACTGTTGTATTTCCCCGGATATTAGGCCTTTTCGTCCAGTGCCTGGTTAGGCTCAACCCACTTCTGTATTAAACACATGACTGTTGTTTTTCATGATTTCATCTCATCTTTTGTTTATATGTTCTTAATTTCATGTGTACAGCACTTTGTTGCAGCTGTGTTTTTTTAAATGGCTTTATAAATAAAGTATAATTGTTATTTTTATGTTTTAGTTCAATTTTTAGTGTATTTGCGATCGCTGCCAACGCGCAGCCGGTAAAAATTAAACGAGCGGACCGCCGGCGTAAGGACCGGGTTCGACGGGACCCTCTTCCGGCGCGATGGAGCGGAGCTTCAACTGTACAGCCTTGCAGCAGCCTCGCAGCAGGCTCGCAGCAAGAGGACCTTCTCCTTACAGATTAATTTACGGGAGACACTTGGTGAACTTTGTGTTGTCTTCACTGGAACAGCGATAACTCCCAAAATCTCATCGCGTGCAACGAGCGGAGCTGGCGAAAACCGGAAGAGGAACAAGCTAACATTAGCTTCGGATTCGGGTGGTCTAATGCTAAAAGGAGCAGCAAACTGCGGCGCGCTCAGACGGGTTTCGGTAAGTTATCTTAAGCTAACACTAACAGTAAGTCAAATGAGTAATAAAAAAAGAGCTAATTTTAAAACAACAACACATTACAGATACTGGCTGTTACAGAGGGCGTGAACAGATCGTTGAAGGGCGTGGACTTCAAGAAACCGGTCGTTCAAAACGAAAGTTAAAAATGGCAGAATTAAAAAGGGTATAATTGATTATCTAATAATTATTTTGTGCATTAAATTGAAGGAATAGGGTCTGGATATCCCACAGAAATACCATAAAAATTTAAAAAATACATCTGAGGTCCCCTTTAAGATCTCTGACTCTGTAAAATATAGCAATGGACTTGGATATTTTCCTACAGGTCAAAAACTGTACTGAAACTGGAACTCATCCTTAAGTTACAGGTAGTCCCCAACTTAAGAACGAGTTCCGTTCCTACGCCCGTTCGTAACACGAAAATCGCCGTAAGTCAAAAATACGTCCAAACGGCACCTCATACATCCAAAGGGCACCTCATACATATAGTACTGTATTTTTACCAAGCACTTAGCCTATCCTAACACATTATCCTACATAATTATCAAAAACCACATACATTTATGAAGGAAAAAAAGAGTTAATTTCTTACTGGTAGCTGGTGAATTCTTCCTCCGTCTGTTAGCATGTTAGCTCGTCCACCTCCGAGCTCCTACAGCTTCACGCGGTCTACAGCATTTACAGCAACGTCTGTTAGCATGTTAGCTCATTGCTAGCATGTTAGCTCGTTGCTCAGCTGCCTCATAAACCTCCGTTCAAAACAATAAGGTCTCCTATATTTCCACGTGCGGTCCAGAGCTAGCATATTTAGCATATTAGCCCCTCCTGACAAGTCCTCTGCTCCGGTCTGCGCCTGAGGTCTCCTGTAAATTTCCAGCACGTCAAGCTCCCCCCTTCCTTCCTCCCTTCTTCTCCCTCCTGCGTGTGTCAAGCTCCCCCCTCCCTCATGCTCCCTCCTGTAAGTTTCGTTTCTGTACAGTATTTTTCAATGGGAGCACGTTCGTAAAGGCGTTCGTAAAGTCAAATCACCGTAAGTCAAGACCGCCGTAAGTCATATATATACCGTATGTATTTAGTGTTCCTCAGCCGCCTGCTTGAGGGAAGGGGCTGGAACAGACTGTGAGCAGGATGAGTGCAGTCCTTCGTGATACGGAGTGCCCTCCCACTGCATGGGGAAGTGTAGAGGGTGGGAAGGCTGCTCCCCACAGTTAGTAGAGTTGTTGCCTCTCCACGAGAAGGTCGCTGATTCAAATCCGCGCCCGCAACATTTCTGGGTGTAGTTTGCATGTTCTCTATGTGCATGTGTGGTTTTTTTCAGAAGCTTCAATATATTTAAAACAGTGCAGCAAGGATTTTGTTGAGAGCTCGTAAATTTGAACATATTACACCCATTCTCCATAACCTCCATTGGCTTCCTGTCACCTACAGAATTCAGTACAAAACTGCTCTCATTACACACCAATGCTTACACGGAACTTCACCAGATTATCTAAAGGACATTCTTGCACCATATTCATCCACCCGGTCTCTACGATCACAGAACAGTAATCTACTTCACATTCCACGAACCAAATTAAGGACCATGGGAGACCGGGCATTCTGTGTGGCTGCCCCCCGCCTATGGAACTCCCTCCCTGACTACCTGAGAGCTCCACAGTCACTGGTTGACTTTAAGCAAGGCTTAAAGACTTTTCTTTTTAAGCGAGCCTACTCTGCCTCCACATGATTTTACCTTTAATCTTAGTTGATATTATCATTGATTTACAGTACTTGATTTTATCACTTGTTTTTATTTGATCTTTGATTTTTGTTGCACTTTGTAGCACTTTGAGATTTTCCTTAATGAAAAGTGTGTTATAAATTAAATTCATTATTATTATTATTATTTTCTCGGGGTACTCCATTTTCTTCTCACAGGCCAAAAACATGCATGTTTGGCTGATTGGTGACTCTAAATTGTCCCTAGGTGGGAGTGAGAGAGTAAATTGTTATTTGTCTCGTTTGTCTCTATGTGTCCCTGTGATGGACTGGAGACCTGCAGAGTGTCCCCCGTCTCTCGCACAGTGACTGCTGGATATGGACACCAGTGACCCCCGTGATCCAAAAACAAATCCTTGGATAAAAGATAATGGATGTTTTTACTGACCTGGATATACTAGTGAGCTACGGGAGCACGTGCATTCAGTAATGATGTCCTGTTTTGGGGGAAAACAAAAGGAGTCAACCAATGTCAGTTGTTCTGAGCTGTTGTACTCATGATTCTGCAGCCTGCATGCATGTGGAAAATATTTTTACACATGTTACTTGTGCAACGTGCAAGTGTGTTTTTGCTTTTTACATCCAAACTAAAACTATTTTGTTGGCCGAGATGAGAGACAGAACTTTGCGTTGGGGCGTCTCCTCCGGGCTGAGTGAAATATTTGCTCTGGTAAATTTTCATAGAAGCTGTCAAACATAAAAGCAGAGCACCGCATAGAGAGCTAATATAAAAATTAGAGGTAAAAAAAAAAAAACATTAGTAAGCAGAATGCATCATTTTATGCTAAAATAAATATACATTAATTATTCCCCCAAAGAACACTATGTGAGTTTACAGAATAATTTTGGGTGGAAAAGGGAGTTATAATTATTATTTTTAGAAAAAGTCGTGTTTTTTGATTGCACCTAAATACTGTAGATACATAAAAGGACAAAAACAAATGTGTGGCTCATTTTTCTCCATAATGTCGTCCAAGGGTTAAAGAATGTCAAGGTCCAAATGGAGACGGTTCAAGGGCCACTTCTGGCCCTCCGGACGCACTTTTTCCAACCTTGAGCCCACAGCTGTAGAACCAGATCAGACAACCAGAGATCATGGATGGATTTAAGCTGGCTCTTCTCAAACTCTGTTTACAGAATGCATTTTTCACCCATCGGCAAACTCATTTCTGCTCTTAATCTGTGGCAGCAAACCACTGACAAGTCGTTAGCTCTCGCCCTTTGAGCTCTACAGGGAGCTCTGAGGAGGAGGAAGAAGGTGACGATAACTCCATGTTCCTAAACAATGGTCGGTCATATCTCCCAATGCCTTCCTGCTCAGGATGTCCCATTTGACACAGAGGCAGTGCCATCACTCCGGTGAAGCTGTATATTTTTTTTAGGTTAACAGATTTTCACCAAGCATTATTACACATCTATCATACACATTTGTAGACCCCAAAACAGGAAAAAAGTCAGATCTTAAAGGGGACCACACATGCAAAATTCACTTTTTAATGTTTTTTTTTAAACTCAACTTTGGGCAGGTACTTCATAAAAAAAACAGTCCTAGTGCCAAAAAAAATGCACCCAGTGGTTTATTTACTCTAAGTATATTTATTTTACTGTGATAAGATAGGTTTTGTTTTCAAATCCTGCGGTTTGTGACGTCACAAACCGCAGCCACAACCCACCTCAAACCTGAGTCCAGCCCCTCACCTAGCAACCCCTGGTTAGGCTCAACCCACTTCAGTATAAAAGACGTGACGGCTGTTTTTCCTGATTTCATCTCATCTTTTGTTTAAATGTTCTTAATTTCATGTGTACAACATTTTGTTGCAGCTGTGGTTGTTTTAAATGGCTTTATAAATACAGTATAATTGTTATTTTTACATTTTAGTTCAATTTTTAGCGTATTAGCGATCACTCCCAACAAGCAGCCGGCAGACGGAAAACGAGCAGACTGCCGGCGAAGAGACCATCTGCGGCTGGGAGCTGATAGCTTTTGAGGAGCGTGGAGTTGCCTCAGAGGTTGCCTCATACGGATAAATTAACTGGAGACACTCAGTGAACTTTGTGTATGTCTGGACTGAAGCATAGATCGCTCCCAAAAGCGCCGCATGCAACGAGCGGACCTAAAAGGGCGGAGGAGGAACGAGCTATTTTTAGCCTTGGATTTGGGCTAAAAGGAGCAGCTTATGGCGGCGCACGCAGACGGCTTTTGGTAAGTTATCTTAAGCTAGCACTAACAGTAAGTCAAATGAGTAATAAAAAAGAGCTAATTTTAAAACAACAACAGATTACAGAGACTGGCTGTTACAGAGGGCGGAGTTAATGTAAACAGATCTTTGAAGGGCGTGACCATGAGAGCTCATTATCATAAACCAGTCGTTCAAAACGAAAGTTAAAAATGGCAGAATTAAAAAGGGTATACAGTAATTGATTATCTAAGAATTATTTTGTGTATTAAATTGAATGAACATTGTCTGGATAGCGCACAGACATAACATAAAAAATTTAAAAACCTATCTGTGGTCTCCTTTAAAGCTTTCAATTCTGCTTGATGTTTTCAGAAATCCCATTATTTCAATAGGTTTGTCTCATGTCTGACGTTGTGGGAGCAGAGGTTATCTCCCTGCAGAGGTCGTGCTGACACGTCGCTGGAGCCACATCTACCTACTCCAAGGCTGTCCATGACAGAAAAGTCAGGAGAAATGTCCTTTTTGTAAAACAAGACACAGCCTCCTTGCTTCACAGACAACACATCCAACATCTGAATGCAGAATCGGATACCTAACATATATCACGGCAGCGCATGCACAAAGGCAGCAGTTCAATGAGTGCCATTCTGTTTTCTTCAGCGAACCCTACAGAAGAATACAGATATTCAAATGAGAGTTTGGCATTTTCTCCACGATGCTCAGATGAATAATTCAGGCCTGATCTTCAGACGTGGGGGCATGAATTGAACATACAGTGCATCTCTCAGATGGCCGTCTCTGTCTGCCGTGCATGAATGGGTTGAACTATTTGTTTCAGCACTCGTTGAGTTTGGACGCGCTGTACATGGACTGTCTGGTCGTTACGTAATGTAAGGGGGTCAAGCAGAACATGATCATAAAGACGACCCCGCAGGCCTTCTCTCACTCTCCCTGTCCTTTCATTAACATTATCTATAGCCTGTAAGCGCTTCATGAGTGTTAGTGGAGTGTCTGAAGGCGCTCTAATCCCCGTGTTGCTCTTTATTCTGCCCATGACGCTCATCCCCTCCGTTTCAGATCCTGAAACCTCGTTAATCCCCCGGTGGCAGCGCACAAGGGGCCCCCAGCTGTTGAATCCCATGCCGCGCTGCTTCTTGCCTGGCTAATTTGAGACTGCTTGGGATGCTATTGATGTCACCCAGCACCATCCAGTTAAGGAAGTTTTCCTTTTTTTAATTCTTGCACTCTTTCTCTCAGTGTCCTTTGTGTCTCAGTTCTTCTCTTTGCCCCGTCAGTCCTGGCGGCTGATGAAACTCTCAGCTTGCACCGAGTAAAGCCCTTTGTTCCCTCTGTAGCATTAAGAGTTGATGTCCTTTTTCACACAACTAATGTGCCACAGAGCCCGTCCTCCTCTCCATATAACGGCTGAATAGAAGTGCAGCGGAGGAGGCTGAGATGAATGTGACACCAAGAGCAATTTGAACTAAGTAGAACAGGGTACACAGACTTAGTACTTGAAGGATGGGACATTAAGAATACTTTGGTTCAGTGAGCAGTGCTTAACAATGCCTCGAAATGCAGGGTAGCTTTCTCTGACTTGTTTTAATAGGCGGAGGCAGATAGGAAGAGGAAGGGTGGAGGGCGATGATGTGAGAAAAAGATTAGCTCTGTTTTTTTTTTCTTCTTTCTGAGCTCCCTGAACACACAGCTGATATTGGACACCTTGGTGCCACTGTGTACCATGATAATACTGGTAATTTCAAGGACTATGAAGAGAAATTACATTGCATTCGTGAAAACTACTGTAACTGTGTTTTTGTTTTTTATTGCCCTTAACCAATGCCGTTCATTTGTCTGCCATGACAGTAAAATATCTCCTGATCCACTGGATGAGTTTTAATGAAACTCTCAGAAAGTAATCATTTGGTCGACCTCTACAACCAGTTCACTTTTAAAGTCAACACAGTTCAAGACGACCACCACAACCAACCCCAAAATGATGATAACTCTGGGATTTTTACAAACATTTGGTTTGAATATCTACTTATTGTGTGATGTGTTAAAAATTAAAGTACATTTTGACATTGATATAGCTAAAAACAGAAATTTCAAACAGAAAATTTAAAAACGCCACTTTGTTTAATAAAGTTTCAACATAAATTTGAATATTGTAAAGACCTACATGCATGTTTTTATTTAAATCCCTTAACTTTTTTTGTCAAATTTTTATTCATAAAAAAAAAACACAAAACCACATAAAGTATGTCTATACAACATATAGATAAAATGAAGGGTAGCAGTATGAAGAAAAAAATCTTATTTTATCTGCCCCCTCTTACAATCAGTAAAATCAAACAACAGTCATCTTTAAGTGATTTAACAAAAAAAGAAAGAAAAAACAAAACAATTCACCTAACTTTCGAACTACAAAGCAACATATATAATAGCATTTCATTTATATTTTTGCAATAGTCCAGCTTTGATCATTTTCTTAGATGTAATAATCGTTTGTGCATTTTTTACTTCAGTCTCCAAACCATTCCACAATCCAATCCCTTGAATTGAGGTTGACCGACTCTTCAAACTGGTCCTATATTTTGGTTTAACAAATATTTCTATACCATTGAGATTATAACAGCTCCGCCGTTTAACAAAATGCATTTGGATATTTTCAGGCAGTTCATTTTTATGAGCTCTATACTGTACATAACTAATAAAATATTATGAACCACCAAGTCATGAAACTTCAACAATTTAAGTTGATCAAATAAAGTGTTAGAAGGGTGAAAAAAATGTTTTCCAGTGATTATTCTAACAGCTTTTTTGTAGCAAAAAAATAGGATTCGTAAATGTTTTACAAGTTTTACCCCAAACAACAATACAATCAATCAAATGTGGAACAATAATTGTATTATACAACAAATACAGAGCTTTGTCGGTTAACAAGTTCCTCCATCCATCCATCCATTTTCTTCCGCTTATCCGGGGTCGGGTCGCGGGGGTAGCAGCCTAAGTAGGGAGGCCCAGACTTCCCTCTCCCCAGCCACTTGGAGCAGCTCCTCTGGGGGAATCCCAAGGCGTTCCCAGGCCAGCCGAGAAACATAGTCCCTCCAGCGTGTCCTGGGTCTTCCTCTGGGTCTCCTCCCGGTGGGACATGCCCGGAACACCTCACCAGGGAGGCGTCCAGGAGGCATCCTAACCAGATGCCCGAGCCACCTCAACTGGCTCCTCTCGATGTGGAGAAGCAGCGGCTCTACTCCGAGTCCCTCCCGGATGACTGAGCTTCTCACCCTATCTCTAAGGGAGAGTCCAGACACCCTGCGGAGAAAACTCATTTCAGCCGCTTGTATCCGAGATCTCGTTCTTTCGGTCATAACCCAAAGCTCATGACCATAGATGAGGGTGGGAACGTAGATCGATCGGTAAATTGAGAGCTTTGCCTTTTGACTCAGCTCTCTCTTCACCACGACAGACCGGTACAGCGCCCGCTTCACTGCGGACGCTGCACCTATCCGCCTATCGATCTCACGCTCCAGTTTTCCCTCATTCGTGAACAAGACCCCGAGATACTTAAACTCCTCCACTTGGGGCAGGACCTCATCCCCGACCCGGAGAGGGCATGCTACCCTTTTCCGGCTCAAGACCATGGCCTCGGATTTGGAGGAACTGATCCTCATCCCGGCCGCATCACACTCGGCTGCAAACCGCTCCAGTGAAAGCTGTAGATCACGATCTGATGAAGCCAGTAGGACCACATCATCTGCAAAAAACAGAGAAGCGATTCTAAGGCCACCAAAACGGATCCTCTCAACACCTTGGCTGCGCCTAGAAATTCTGTCCATAAAAATTATGGTTATAACAAGTTCCTGACTCTGTATAATACCGCAATAGATTTAGCTATCTTTGTCCTAACAGAAGTTATGTGATGCTTCCACGTCAATTTCTCATCAATAACAACACCTAAAAACTTCACCTCATAAACACAACAGATCTCAGCACCATCAATCTTAAATGGAACATTAACAGTTTCCTTTTTTTTTTACTGGATATCATGTACTGTACTTAGTTTTATCTAAATTCAACGATAATTTATTTAGTTTAAACCAATTTTGTATGTTAACAAATTCTGTCATCATCAACTCAAACACCTGATCAATATCTTTGCCCAAACAAAAAAAAGTGTTATCATCAGCAAACAGTATACACCTAAGAAGCTCTGACACTTTTACCAAGTCATTTACATATAGAATAAACAGCTTTGGTCCAAGTACAGAACCCTGAGGGACTCCACATGTAATATTGCAAAGGTCGGATCTTACATCATTTATCTGCACAAATTGTTTTTTGTTTTCCAAAAACTAGATACCCACTGCAATGCTGTTCCTCTGATACGTATTTACTCAATTTGTCAATGAGAATAGTATGATCAATAGTATCGAAAGCTTTCTTTAAATCCACAAAAACACTTAGACAATTTTTCTTTTGGTCAACAGCAGTAGTTATTTGTTCCACAAAGTCCGTGATAGCCATTGACGTAGAGTTTTTTTTTTCTGAATCCCTACTGACTGTTACTCAAAATATTCTGTTTATCAATGAATTGGTCTAGTCTTAGCACAAATAATTTTTCTAAAATTTTTGAAAACTGTGGCAATAGGGATATTGGTCTATAATTGTTAAATTGACCTTTATCACCATCTTTAAAAAGAGGCACTACTTTGGCCACTTTCATATTTTCTGGAAATTTTCCTGTTGAAAATGATAAATTACATATACAGTATATGTAAATGATAATATGACTCATATATCCTTCACAAACTTCATGTCCATATCAACCCGGTCTTTTGATTTCTTGTCTTGTTAATAATAAAGCGGGTTAGCCACCAGAACCCTGGATGTTTTTTCTGCCAGCAGGTGATCGTGTCCCACTTACCGTAAATAATCTGTTGCCTTCACATTATGTTCATTGTTATGCCCAAATCTCCAGTTATGATCCAAAGCAAATTAATGATTTTGTTACATTAAATTTATTTCACCCTGTTAGGCTCAGGTTTACACTCTCTTTTATGACAATTATACTTGATATATTATTGGTGGCATCACTGAGGTGATCTGCAGGACATTGATTTGTTCAGAAATGAGTGTGTGTGTGTGTGTTCTGTATATGTGTCCCGTTAGCATCTCAGTAAATAAATGTTTAAATTTGTTTAAATGGTTACTGTTGCACCGAGGGACTGAGAGAAATGCAATTTCAATCCTGTGTATGTCCTGTACATATTGCAGTTTTGACAATAAAGTTGACTTTGACTTTTGACTTGACTTTGAAATAAAGACAAATTAATGAATCTTTTCATTGCCACTGTGATGATACAATTGGTTAAAGATGCTAGAATATCCCTCCAGCCTTAAAACGATTATTAATCAATGTTTGTTTAAATTTGCAGGACAAACATCCTAATCAAACAAAACTGAAACATTTGCGGAGTAGAAAAAAATGAAATGTACCACTTCCTACCTCATTCTTGCTGAGTGGCCTGCATCTTGGTAACTGTTTTAGAATAGACTGTTTTGTTTTGTTATTTTCAGGAAATTAAATAAAACGATGAAATAAACGTGGTCTTCCTCCTGTCAATGCTAGCATATGCTTAATATTTATTTTTGTGGTGGGAAATGGTACAAATTGGGGTGTAGAGCAGCAAATTGCAAACTTTTCAGCTTTTGACTCAAAAGTCACAGATTGGAAAGCCCATTGCTGGAAGATGAACAAATATTGCCAAGTAACTTAGTCAACTATCTTTTTTTTTAAATCACTTATGATTGTTTATCATCTCTCTGTGAAAAGTAAGACTAAATGTGCTGTTGTTTAACATTTAATGAAAATGTTCATTTAAAATGAAAATATGTCACTGTATCGACTGCTTGTTCAACTGCCATTTTTTCTCATCATCAACTATCAATGAGATTTAGATTACAGTGGTCCCTCGTTACTTCGTGGTTCGACTTTCACGGACTCGCTCTTTCCTGGTTTTTCGAAGTAAGATTGAACATGACACACAATTGGCTGATTGATGGATGAGCCACACGATCGGCATGGATTTTTTAATTAAAAATATATATTTTTAAATTATTTAGCACCTCTTGCACTGGTCTGCAGCCCACAGGTGCATAGAGAAGCTCCCTCCTGCAGCATGTCATACTCTCTGCTCTTCAGAGTAGAAGTGGGCAAGGCCGAGAGCACTGGCAGGTGGCAGAGTGCAGCCCAGAGATTCCTGTGAAGAGGAAAATAAATAGAAACCGTGTTCCCTCACCCGGATGTGGGTCACCGGGGCCCCACTCTGGAGCCGGGCCTGGAGGTGGGGCATTTTACCCATGGAGCTCGGCTGGACACAGCCCGAAGAGGAGACTTGGGTCCCTCTTCCCATGGGCTCACCACCTGTGGGAGGGGCCAAAGGGGTCGGGTGCAAGGTGCAATGGGCGGGGACCCTGGCGGTCTGATCCTCGACTACAGAAGCTGCTATTGGGACGTGGAATGTCACCTCTCTGGTGGGGGAGGAGCCTGAGCTGGTGTGTGAGGTTGAGAGGTTCAGGCTAGAAATAGTGGGACTCACCTCAACACATGGCTCTGGCTCTGGAACCAGTTTCCTTGAGAGTGGTTGGACACTCTTCCACTGGTGTTGCCCATGGTGAGAGGCGCCGAGCAGGAGTGGGCATACTTGTACCTTAAATTTGTAACATGTATTCACTGTCTGTGGTTTACGTTGAAGTAACGTCACTTATTTGCTCTAACTCATTAGCTAGTCTTAATTAGCCGCGCTGTTCGGCTGGGCTCAAGTCTCAACATGTGATCTATTAACAGCAACATTTTAAAAATACTGCATTTCAAGTTTGATACTATGACAACTTTTTCAATGACTTGTTTTTATTTTGTCTATATAGTTCAGTAACAACTGTCACATAAAGATTGTCCTAATAAATAAAAAACACATTTAAATCTGAACAAATGAACTAAAATACATTTTGTGCATATAATTTATTATATTAAAATGTAAATTTTTTTAAATAGTTATTCAAATATTTGAACATGCACATATTAATGTTTTCAATCTTTAAACCATATACTATTCGTCAGCAACAATAAACTCATTCAGATAAAACCAAAATCAATTGGCTGTAAAGCTATAGGTCTGTAGCCAAAAAAGTTTTGGCAATTCTTTTGAAAAAAACAAAAAAACAACTTGAACACAGTGGAAAACTAATCATAAAAAAAAAATAATAATAATAATAATAATAATAATAATAATAATAATATATATATATATAATAATAATAATAATATACAGTACAGTATTTATATACTGTACATGTAAGTAAAACCCATTTAATTTCTTGACAGCATACATTTTCATCACTTGTATTGTTATCAACAAACCCTGGAATCTTTCAGTGTTGATTACATGTGAACTCTTACTTGTCTTCAGGACTTTTCTTAATATTTAACACAGCTGTTGTCCTTCATGTGTATCATTTCTTATGTGTGTTTTATGAGTCATTGCAAACCACCGCTTTGTGTCCTGTGTGGATTCTCATGTGTCTGTTTAGAGTGTTCTTTCGGCTAAATCTTCGTGCACAAAGTTCACAAGCATATGGTTTGTGTCCTGTGTGGATTCTCATGTGTGTGTTTAAATTAGTTTGTTGGGTAAAGCTTTGTCCACAAAGTTCACAAACAAATGGTTTGTGTCCTGTGTGGATTCTCATGTGTGTGTTTAAATTGGTCTGTTGGGTAAAGCTTTGTCCACAAAGTTCACAAACAAATGGTTTGTGTCCTGTGTGGATTCTCATGTGTGTGTTTAAACTGGTCTGTTGGGTAAATCTCTGTCCACAAAGTTCACAAACAAATGGTTTGTGTCCTGTGTGGATTCTCATGTGTGTGTTTAAATTGGTCTGTTGGGTAAAGCTTTGTCCACAAAGTTCACAAACAAATGGTTTGTGTCCTGTGTGGAT
>JBBPBX010061648.1:9686-21057 GCA_038048925.1 Garcialebias charrua | reverse complement strand
ATCAGATGCACTGTGAGGGGATCTGTTGAGACATTATGGGACACTTGGCAGCCATTTGTGGCTTATAATGTAAGTGTGTCAGAACCTGTCTGATATATGTGTGCCTGTTTAGCTGATCCGATATAGGTGGGGTAGGGTGGGAGTTTTTTTTGTTGTTGTGTTTTTTCACGTGTTATCAATGTAAAAAAAAAAAAAATCAAGAAGAGATAAAACAAAACAATTTATTAACTCAGTTTACCAACTCTTATTGTGGTGAACAATTTTTAAACTAAATGCAGAGCTACTGTGTGTCATTATCTATCTAACAGCACTTTTGTTGGCCTTGTCACTGTTTAAAGTGCTCTATAAATAAAGTGGTATGGTATCTTCCCCCGATAATTAACATGGTGTTGTTTAATCCTACAGACAGGTGGTCCCACAGATCGTTTAACGTCATGTTATAAGATAAGCCGACTTTGTGGTAAGCCAAAAAGTCAGCTTACCTTTTTACATAGTGATGATTCTGGCTCTGTTTCTTGTTTTGTGGCCCAAAGGTGGATCGGGGAGGGTTGGCTTGAACTTCCCTAGAAGCCTTAGTCCATTCAGAAATGATACTGAGGCAGTCAGAGGGTGTATAAGTCCCAGCTTTAAGTTTTTTGTGAAATAGCTCTGACATTCAGTAAAAAAAAAAACTAATATGTTTGGTGCATGTGACACTTGACTAAGGACACTTATCCTCTTAACTGGATAAACACACTAAACCTCAGTTGTTTTCATACAGTAGCTTTGAGGTGTTTGAAATGTGTTTGTGTGTGTTTGGTATTGAGAAAGGGGAGGGTGGGGTTTCAAAGGTGATATGAAACTGTTTGCAGGACTGTGAGTGCACAAGGCATCACAGAGTTTAGCAGCCAGGAAGGAAAGGGCTTGTGCACGTTGACGCAGATGCTGTACAAAAACAACATGCAAACACTCAGCCATACATGGCAGGGGGTTGTGCAACAGCATCCACCTTTAACAAGCATGTACAGTCAGGTGGGAAATACCCACATTACAGTTGCAGCATTCCACTGGAGCAAAGTTATTGGTGCTCAGCAAATCTAGAGAAGTTTGTGTCTTCCTGCTAGTGTTTATTTTAATGTGACAGATATTAAACGGGTAGGAAATCTAAATTAAGCAAGTCTTTGTTAAGTTCTTCACTCTTTCCACTGAAGTTCCTGCTGCCAAAATAGAACAGATGTGTGTGTGTGTGTGTGTGTGAGTGACTTGGCTTAATGTTGGACTAATACTGAATCAAGAACAATAGGCTTGGCTGTATTTGATCCCTAAATGTGGTTTGAGATGATCTCCAGGCAAGCACCACTGCAGAGTGCGTCATTTTACAAACATTTGATTACAGGCTTATGAGACAGCGTTGTTCAGCGTCTGCTCTGGGGGACACTGCAAAGCTTCTAAAAGTTCTGCAAACAAAACATTGTCACAACTTCCTGACAGGCTTTTGTCTGTTTAGTCACGTCTTCAGACTCTATACACCTCTCTTTATGATGTTATGTGGAGAATGGGTTAAGAGTTTTTGATTCTGTTAGTAGGTGCCAGACACGTGATTGTGTCAGGCACTTGAGAGCACCGTGGATGTGAAGATCTGTTGCAGTATTTGCGGGATCTGTTTGGTATCCATGGCAACAAAGGATCTTCCTGCTGGAAGGGTTCGCTGGAGTCTGAAAACAAAGGAAGAAAGGTTTGAGATTAAATGAGGACACACCCCAACCCCCTCCCCCTAAAAACAAACAAACAAACAAACAAACAAAAATCACTAAAGCATTACAGATTTAGGCTTGTTTGGTGGTTGACTCTGGGCAGATGTGGCTGAGTGGTTAGAGCAGTCGTCCTCAATGCAAGAGTTGTGGGTTCTATTCCACCAGCAGTCACATGTTCAAGTGTCTCTGGGCAAGGCACTGAACCCCTCATTGCCTCCGATGTGTGTCCCATCAGTGTATGAATGTGATAAAGCTCTGATTAGTCTTTGTATAGATCTAGTAGAGTGCTGTATGAATACCGGTAGTTAAAGGAGGCACAGATTGTGTTGTAAAGAGCTTTGAGTATCTCCATAAGATATAATCATAATAATAATGAATTTAATTTATAACGCACTTTTCATTAGTGAAAATCTCAAAGTGCTACACACATTCATACACCGGTAGCGGCAGACTACCATGCAAGGCGCTTTCCAGTCCTACCGGGAGCAACTCGGGGTTAAGTGTCTTGCCCAAGGACACAACGACACATGGTGTGGGGAACCGTGATTCGAACCGCTAACCTTCCGATCGGGGGACGACTGCCATTACCACTACGCCACGGCCGCCCAAGATAGAAAGGTGCTATATAAGTACAGCCCTTTTACCAGTTACTTGTTGGAAGACATTTCCACTGATAAAAAATCATTACTTGCTTTATGGACAAACAAACAGTGGAAAAATAATGAGGAAAATATATTTTTAATTTCAATAAAACTAAATCTGTGAAGAGCTCATTTGCTTTTAGTTTTACAAAAATGATATTGACTGATTTGCTAGTACCCTTAAAAAGTCTATAAATGATTGCATTATAGACACATTTAAAACAGTTTGACCTTAATTATTCACACATGTGCCTTCAAGCTTTTCATCAGCCATTTAATCTACTTAAAAGAGAACAAACACCTTTTCATTTTCACCATTTTTGGTTAGTGGGGTTAATACATTGTTAAAAGGTTTAGATTCTAAAAAATCTACAGGCCCTGATGACCTCCTTACTTCTTAAGGCCGACCACACACATATTTGCAGAACCAGTGTCTCACATCTTTAACCTGTCCATAAGCCAAACACTGTTCCAGACACTTGGAAAACAGACTTTGCTCTACCTTTGCTGAAGGGAGGTGACCCCACCTCACTGAACAATTACTGACCAATCTCTGAACTCTGCATTCTAGCTAAGGTTTTAGAGAAACTGATAAACTCTCAAATTAAGAAGTATTGCATTATTTTAACATCTTAACTCCCTCAAGGCACGACTGCTTCGCTGAAGGTTTTTAACAATGTTGTTGAAGCGCTGGATGCTGAGGATTAGTGTTGCACTTTACTGTATTTTTATTGTAGATCATGACATCTTAGTAAGATCTCAGGAACTGGTTTCTCGGATCACACCACTGTTTGGCTCTCTAGCCATCTCTCAGATCGGAGGCAATGTATTAAACATAATGGTACTTACAATCTACATAAGGAATGTACTGTAGGTCAGATAATTCTTGATGCATCCTTACATTTCTATGCTGATGATAAAGTTGCTTATTGTTGAGTTAAATCAGTTGCTAAGGTTTACCAGCTTTTGCAGTCTGTTTTTGACATCATCCAGCCAAATTTGTTCTGTGTCAAACTTCTGCTGAATACTGACAAAACCAAAGGGATGCTTTTTTCAAACAGGAAGTCGGTTCCAGCCGTTCTTCCTTCTGTTATCTTCGAATGGTGTTCCTATTGAGTTTGTCGATTCCTACAAATACTTGGGTATTTTGGTTGACTTGCATCTCTTTTTTAAGCCTCATGTCAAAAACTTGGTAAAGAAACTGAAAGTAAAAACTGGGTTTCTTTTTCAAAAATGGACCCTAACTAACTCTGAACACTAGGAAACGCCTTGTAACTGCTACATTCCTCCACTCCATCGACTATGGTGACATTATTTACATGAACGCTCCTACAAGCACCCTGCAGATGTTGGACGCTGTCTATCAGGTGTGCTAAGATTAATAACTGGCTGCAACTACCGTACCCACCACTGCACCCTGTATTCACTGGTTAACTGGTCATCATTAACTTCACACAGACTCTCTCACTGGTACATTTTCATCTATAAATCCCTTCTTGGTCGGTTACCTTCATACATCTCCTCCTACATGTCACTACATGACTCTACTTCCTCAGACGGCTGAGACGAGCTGGTCTGAGCAGCCCAGTCCTCACCTCCTTCTACAGGTGTGCAGTGGAGAGCGTCCTGTGCTCCAGCATCAACGTGTGGCATGGAGGCTGCACAGTTGAAGAGAGGAAAGCTCTGCAGAGAGTGGTGAAGGCTGCACAGAAGTTGTTGGAGTCAGTCTCCCCACCATCACAGACATTTACACCTCCAGATGCAGGAAAAGAGCCACCTGCATCATGAAAGACCTCACTCACCCAGCACACTCACTCTTTGCCCCACTCCCCTCAGGACGGAGGTTGAGGAGCATCAAATGTAGAACCACTAGACTGAGGAACAGCTTCTACCCTGAGGCTGTTAGACTCATGAATAAATAAAAATAAAATAAAAAAATAAACACTGCAAAATATCACATCATGCTGATGCTGATCTGTTTTCTTGTTGCTGTGTTCATCTGTGTTCATCTGTGACCATCTGCTCATACAAACTCATGTTCGTGCTGCTGTTTATTCCCACTATATTAGGCTTAGTGTATTACTAGTTGATGTTTTTCTTAGTTAGTTCTAGATGTTATTACTGTTTTTCTCTTTCATTTGTTGTTGGATGTAACTGGGACCTCGTGTACATAATCTCGTTTTCATCTCATGTACCACATGCGGTGCAAATGACAATAAAGACTCTCTGACTCTGACTCTGACTCTCTGACTCTGACTCTGACTACATAAAGGGTAAATGGTAAATAGTAAATGGACTGTATTTATATCACACCTTTTAATCTGATCAAGATACTCAAAGTGCTTTACACTACAATCTGTGCATCATTTACCCATTCATACAGCACTCTACTAGATATCTACAAAGCTAATTGAACAAATCATTCTAAAGAGACTAATCAGAGCTTTATCACATTCCTACACCATTGGGACACACATCAGAGGGAATGAGAGGTTTAGTGTCTTGCCCAGGGACACTTTGACATGTGACTGCTGCTGGAATCGTACCCCCAACTCTTGCATTGGAGGACGACTGCTTTAACCACTCAGGACTGAACTTGGCAAAAGGTCCTTCTCCTGTTTCCTGGAATATCTTATAAAAATATCTGAAGCTCTCGACCTTGACCTCTCTAAGTGGCTTCAAACATCTGTCAAGTTCATGGGAAAAACCAAAACAGACATGTTCCTGTTTTTAGTATTTTATATTGCTTTATAATGTAGCTGTTTCATTTTATATCCTTTTTCTTCTATTTATATGCTTTTTTATAATTGTCTACTGTTGTCATATGTGTTCTTTGTTTAAATCAGGTCTCTCTTGTAAATGAGTCCTCGAGGCTCAATGTGACTAACCTGTATAAATAAAGGTAGGTTGAATGAATGAATGCCACTGGGCAGCTTGGTATAGTTGTGCACATCACACTGAACACAGAGCAGAGAAAGTCAAATGCTGTCTAATGAGCTCAGATTATAGATCTTCAAGGTAAAGACTACAAGACCATCTCCAAACAGTCTCATGATCCTCTCAACACAGCTGGCTATAACATCAAACAGAAGAAGGTACATGGCACTGTAGCCAACCTCCCAGAACAAGGATGCAAGAAAAAATGCAACCCCAGGTTGATGAAGACAGATAATGTGGATGGCAGAAAAGGAATTAAAAAAATCCTCCAAAACCATTCTAGCTGATCTCCAAGGTCAAGAAGACACATCGCTTTCTGATTGCACCATCAATCACATTTTCAATCATAATGGGCTTCATGAAATAAGATCTAGGAGGCCTCTATTCAAACAGAAAAACAAAAAAGCCAGATAAGATTTCACCAAAATGCACGTTGACAATCTCCAAGATTTCCAGGAAAAGTTCCTGGGACGGATGATACAAAACCAGAGCATTTGACCTCAAATTAAATAATGTTTTGGATTGGGCGCGACTACGCTGCTCACTGCACCACCTGGTGGTGGTTGGGTTAAATGCAGAAGACCAATTTCGTCTGTCAAGTATGGGAACATAGACAGATGACAAATGTGACATATTATTATTATTATTATTAGTTTTCTGTGTCTGGAGTACAGTCTGTAGTTTTTCATTCATGCAAGGGAGAGTGGCATCATTAGCCATATTGTTCCTTCCCAATGACACAACCTCAAACCACTGCATTGACCTGTCTGCTCTACCCCTGTCCGAAAAACAAAAAGTCAAAAATCTGGGAGTGATAATGGATCCTTCCATGAAACTCAACAGTCATGTAAACATGATCGTCAAATCCTGTTTTTTCCAGCTGAGGCGTCTGTCTAAGCTGAAGCCCATATTATCCAAAAAGCACCTGGAGACAGTGATTCACGCATTCATTACATCTAGGCTTGATTACTGCAATTCACTTCTGTTTGGCGTCAGTCAAGCCACCATTGCACGATTACAACTGGTTCAGAACGCAGCTGCCCGATTTTTAACCAGCACACGCAAAAGAGAGCACATTACACCAGTCTTGGCCTCCCTTCACTGGCTACCGGTTCATCTTCGAATCCAATTCAAAATTCTCATGTATGTCTACAAATCGCTGAACAGTCTCGCCCCCGCCTATCTCTCGGATCTGATACACCCATATGTCCCTCCACGTGCTTTGAGGTCAGAGGATCAGGTACTCTTAATAGTTCCAGAAACTCGCCTTAAGCGCAGGGGTGACAGGGCGTTCTCTGTAGCAGGCCCAAGACTCTGGAACGAGTTACCGCTGCTCATCAAACAGGCCCCCTCCCTCTCGGTTTTCAAATCCCGGTTAAAAACTCACTACTACTCCATTGCTTTCAATGCCAGCTGATTTGTATTGGATCGTTTGATTTATGATCTGCAATGTTTTTATGTTTTTCGTGTTGTACTTCATTGTCTGTGTTACCTGTTGCGTGTTTGTTTGTCCAGCACTTTGGTGTGGACTTGTTCCTGTTTAAAGTGCTTTATAAATAAAATGGTATGGTATGGTATGGTATCATTATTGCTTGGAAAACAGCAGTTTCCCCTACCATTATACAAGTGGGGTTCCCCACCGCGTCAACAGAACTGAGCACCCCGCCTACCAAACTGATCTACAACCAAACTATCTCTCAGGTCAGAGGCAATGCGTTTGACATAACTGTACTTCATCTAGCTATCTAATGATCATCAATGGTGTGCCACAAGGCTCAGATTTAGGTCCCACTCTTTTTACAATTTATATAAATAATGTAGGTCAAAACATTCCTGACGCATCTTTGCATCTCTATGCCAACGACACGGTTGTCTATTGCCGAGCTAATACAAGGTATCCAGCTTCTACAGACTGATTTGACATCATTCATTCAGACTTATTCCATCTCAAGCTGGTGCTAAATGCTGACAAAACCAAAGGGATATTGTTTTCCAACAGAAAGTCGATGCCAGAAGTTCTTCCTCCTATCTCAACTCTGAATGCCAGAAAACACCTTGTAACTGCTACCTTCCTACCTACCAGACATTGACTATGGTGACATTATTTACATGAATGCTCCTGCCAGCTCCTTGCAAATGTTGGATGCTGTCTATCATGGGACACTAAAATTCACAACTGGTTGTAACTGCACTCTGTACTCCTTGGTCAGTTGGTCATCATTATCTACATGTAGGCTCTCACACTTGTTCATTTTCATCTATAAATTCCTCCTTGGTCTGCTACTTGTACTTTCTTATATCTCCTCCCACCTGTCCTGTCGTCAGTGCAGTTCCAACATGCGCTCTCAGGCCATCATTAGCTGCAGTGTTCCCTCAGTGCGGACTAAAATGGGCAAAATGGCCTTTTCCTACTCTGCTCCTGCAACCTGGAACACCTTGCAACAGGAACTGAACTTGTCCACCTTGATTTCTTTATGGGATTTTAAACATTTGATAATGTTAATAGAAACATCAAACCAAATATGTTTTTGTTTTTAGGATTTCATCGTTTTATGGCACCCTGATTTATTGTTTTTATACTATTATTTTAACTGCATTTTTACTGTAGTTTATTGTTGTCTGTACTTTAAATGTTCTGTCTGGAATATATCCCTCTTGTAAATGAGTCCCTTCCAAGTCTCTTTGTCTTATATTTATCTTAATATTTATCTTTGCCACTTTGTCTTCAGCTTTCTTTTTTTAACCTGACTTTCAAATCTTCTTTATGTAACTCCAGGAAGATGACCAGTCTCAGTCTTCTCACCTTTCAGCCTGATCACCGAGGGAGCCAATGAAAATGGCAAAGGCGTTGACCTGTGGATCAGAGGTCAAAACCTTGGCAAAGCGCTCAGGACGGATTCCATATCGCTCCAAGTTTGCATCGCTCAGAACAATCACAAAATGCTCGTCAGCCTCCTCTTGTGCAAGCTCCTTGATGCTGGCTTGTGTTGCCTCCAGAGTGTAGTCACCACTCATGCAGAACTGAGCGTGGGCATGCATGGTCTGAAGGGTGTGGCAAAAAAAACAACATTATTATGTAAATCTGAAGGAGAGGCTAGATTAAATGCTTAAATAATATGCATGCATCATTTATAAAATAACCCTTATATTTGACAACAATGCAGGAACATAAATATACTGTATGCTTATTGAATTTTGTGTTTTTGAAATAGTCCACACAGTGAGTTTGGTGCAATAGCATAACAATCAAAGTTTGTCAGAATTATGACACAATAATAAAACTTTTCTTTAAAATTTTCTGAGCTGTTTTTTATGAATACTTGTACGATTATCCTAAATAATCATAATTACACAATTATCTCATAATTGGACAAAGACAGAAGAACCAAAAAGAAGCTGGTAAAGAATAGGAGCCATCATTGTTGACTACTGTCACAACTAAAATCTACCAGTTGGAACAACTAAGAGGCTTCAACTTTAGTCGGGTCTTCAAATGGACAGTTTGTCTCACAAAGACCGTTCTACTTCATCAAAAAATGTTACTGATCTTGCTGTAAGATGTTAAAAAAGTATCTATATCATCCAAACTTCAGTAATATAAATACATGTACTAAGACATGATGGTGACTGGAACTTCAGGTGTTAATTATGACTCTTATGTTATTCCGTTAACAACTTATATTAGGTTTCACATAAAGAATTTTTACATTTTACACATACCGTAAATGCATTGATTGTTTAAAGTATGATAATTTGTGTACTTGTATCGCATGGCACAACAAAAAAGAAAGAAAAAAAAACATAAAAAAACCCCCCACAGAAACCATTTTTTCTGCATATTGTTTTTCACACATTTGGTCAAACATTATTAGAGGGAACTGATTGTGAATCTGTACCTTGAGGACTTTCAGTCTCTGCTTGTTATTCTTGGGCACTGTGTCTGCCTTGACCAGCTCAATGTCGTAACCATCGCCCGAGTGGCCAACTATGTCATACTGAAAGCAGAAAACAAACAGTAAGTTCACAAAGAAAGACCAACTGATGACTTGAGGAAGCATCAAAATAGAATTTAAATGTTTGCATATTTATGTAACTTCACATTAAAACGACCTAAAGCAGTGGTTCTCAAACTATGGGGCACAACCTCTAAGGGGGGCGCAGTGCCACAATGAACACGCACATGAACATTCCTAATTATCTTTGGCCCTAAAACAGATGTAAAACAATAGTTGAACTAATGTTTAAACAGTGTTGCAACTTGGACTTATTTTTGTGTTGCACAAAGCTCTTTTTCATGGCGACTGATTGAGCACATGCTGGACATTGTGGCGTCCTTATTCTACAGACGCCACATGATCCAGATAGATGTGATGGGGAACAAATACTTTCTTTCTCTTTATTGGAGAAATAATTTAGCAAGCATGAATGTAATTACCGTATGTAATCAGGTAGGCCTTGGCCCCCCCATAGATTAATTTTCGGCCACCCCAAGAGCCATCTCCATCGTTTGAGGGAACTTTACATTTACGCAATATAAAAATCTAAAAAGCATAGTTTCGTAAAATAATTGGCGTGGCTGGTTTACATACGCTTCTTCCAACTTCGGCAGGTAGCTAAGCTCAAGCCGGTGTTGACCAGACCTGATCTTGAGACACTAGTCCATGCGTTCATCACAACCCGCCTGGATTATTGCAATGCACTGTATGCTGGGATCAGTCAGGCCTCCTTCTCACATCTCCAGCTCGTCCAAAATGCTGCAGCTCGGCTTCTGACCGGTGCACGTAGGTCTGAGCACATTACACCAGTTCTCTCCTCCCTTCACTGGCTCCCAGTGCGAACTAGAGTCGACTTTAAAATTCTGTTGTTGACCTATAAATGCCTAAATGGCCTAGCTCCCCTCTACCTCTCCGAGCTGCTAGAACCATATGTTCCATCGCGGGCCCTGAGATCATCTGATCAGATGCTTTTGGCGATTCCAAAAACGACTAAAGCTCCGAGGAGATCGGGCGTTTTCAGTCATCGATCCCAAACTTTGGAACAACCTGGCCCACAACATTAGACAGGCCTCCTCCCTTCATCTCCCTTCATCCTTCTCTCACACCCCGCTCCACAGCCATCCTGGTGCACAATCTTGTGACTTCCCGTATTGATTACTGCAACTCCCTTCTCTATGGCCTCCCCAACAAATCTCTCCACAAGTTACAGATGGTCCAGAACTCAGCTGCCCGTGTCATCACTCAAACCTCCTACTATAACCACATCACTCCTGTCCTGCAGCAGCTCCACTGGCTCCCGGTTAAATCACGCATCATCTTCAAAATTCTACTCCTCACGTTCAAAGCTATCCACAACCTTGCCCCTCCTTATCTATCTGACCTCCTACAAATCTCCATCCCATCACGCTCTCTCAGATCCTCCTCTTCACTACATCTCCATGTACCCTCTGCCCGCCTCTCCACCATGGGGAGCAGGGCCTTCACCTGCTCTGCCCCTCACCTCTGGAACGCTCTACCGCCAGACCTTCGAAACACCACCTCCCTTTCTCTGTTCAAGACTGCCCTGAAAACACATCTCTTTAGACTAACTTATCATTAACTCTACTAAATGTATTTATAGATGGTCTAGTGGCAGGGCTTTTGACTTGGGACCCGAAGGACGCGGGTTCGCGCCCCGGCCACTACACACCTTGGGGTGTCTATGAGTGCACACCTAATTCTCCAGGTCCCCGGGCGCTTTCTGGCTGCTCACTGCACCACCTGGTGGTGGTTGGGTTAAATGCAGAGACGAATTTCGTCTGTGTATGGGAAACATACACAGATGACAGACAAGACATTATTATTATTATTATTATTATTATATTATTTTGCATTTTATAATCTTTATTTATTCTATATTTCAATTTATTCCTACTCATATTTCAACTGTGTTTGTTTTGTTTCTTGCTGTGAAGTGTGCTTGGGTGTCCTGAAAGGCGCTTTTAAATAAAATGATGATTATTATTATTATTACCGGTATATGTTCAAATCCCTGCTAAAAACCCATCTTTTCATACTGTGTGAG
>JBBPBX010061647.1:0-21057 GCA_038048925.1 Garcialebias charrua | reverse complement strand
AGCTCGTGTCGTTTCAGATGTTGAACAGCTAGAATCCTGATGTTGAATGAATTGAGTCCTGTCATATGTTGTACATCTACAGCCATGTCAAATGCTGAACAGCTGGAGTAAAGCTGAACATCCAAAGTCCTGTCAGATACTGAACAGCTCGTGTCCACACGATGAACAGCTGGAGTCCATCAGATTTTGAACAGCTAGAATCCGGTGGTTGAATATATTGAGTCCTATCAGATGCTGAACAGCTTGGGTCCTGTCAGATGTTGAACAGCTAGAGTCCTGTCAGATGTTGAACAGCTAGAGTCCTATCACATGTTAAACAGCTAGAGTCCTTTCAGATGCTGAACCGCGAGATTGCTATCAGATGTTGAACAGCTAGAATCCTGATGTTGAATGAATTATGTCATCTCATATAAGTATGTCCTGTTGAACAGCAAGTGTCCTGTCAGATGCTGAACAGCTAGAGTGCTATCAGATATTGAACAGCTAGAATCCTAATGTTGAATGGATTGAATTTTGAACATCTAGAGTCCTGTCAGATACTGAACAGCTCGTGTCCTTTCAGATAATGAACAGCTAGAGTCCTGTCAAATGTTGAACAGCTAGAGTCGTATCACATGTTAAACAGCTAGAGTCCTTTCAGATGCTGAACCGCGAGATTGCTATCAGATATTGAACAGCTAGAATCCTGATGTTGAATGAATTGAGTCCTGTCATGTTGTGCAACTAGAGTCATGTCAAATGCTTAACAGCTAAATTCCTGTCAGATGCTGAACAGCTAGAGTAATGGTAATCAGCTTGAGTCCTATTACATGTTGAACAGCTAGTAAACTGTCAGATGCTGAACAGCTAGAGTGCTATCAGATATTCTACAGCTAGAATCCTAATGTTGAATGGATTGAATTTTGAACATCTAGAGTCCTGTCAGATACTGAACAGCTCGTGTCCTTTCAGATAATGAACAGCTAGAGTCCTGTCAGATGTCGAACAGCTAGAGTCGTATCACATGTTGAACAGCTAGAGTTCTATCACTCTAGCTCTAAAGTCCTGTCAGATGTTGAACAGCTAGAGTCCTATCACATGTTGAACAGCTCGTGTCCTTTCAGATGTTAAACAGCTAGAGTCTTGTCAGATGTTGAACTGCTAGAGTCCTATCACATGTTGAACAGCTCGTGTCGTTTCAGATGTTTAACAGCTAGAATCCTGATGTTGAATGAATTGAGTCCTGTCATATGTTGTACACCTACAGCCATGTCAAATGCTGGAGTAAAGCTGGAGTGAAGCTGAACATCTAAAGTACTGTCAGATACTGAACAGCTCGTGTCCTGTCAGATGTTGAAACAGCTAGAGTCCTGTCAGATGTTGAACAGCTAGAGTCCTATCACACGATGAACAGCTAGAATCCTGATGTTGAAAGGGTTGAGTCCTGGGTTATAATGTACAGCTAGAGTCATGTCAAATGCTGAACAGCTAGAGTCCTGTCAGATGTTAAACAGATAAAAAAATCATGTCAGATGTTGAACAGCTAGAGTCTTATCACATGTTAAACAGCTAGAGTCCTTTCAGATGCTGAACCGCGAGATTGCTATCAGATATTGAACAGCTAGAATCCTGATGTTGAATGAATTGAGTCCTGTCATGTTGTGCAACTAGAGTCATGTCAAATGCTTAACAGCTAAATTCCTGTCAGATGCTGAACAGCTAGAGTAATGGTAATCAGCTTGAGTCCTGTTGAACAGCTTGAGTCCTGTTGAACAGCTAGTGTCCTGTCAGATGCTGAACAGCTAGAATCCTAATGTTGAATGGATTGAATGCTAAACATCTAGAGTCCTGTCAGATACTGAACAACTCGTGTCCGTTTAGACGTTGAAACAGCTAGAGTCTTGTCAGATGTTGAACAGCTAGTCCTAACACACGATAAACAGCTAGAGTCCATCAGATTTTGAACAGCTAGAATCCATTAGATTTTGAACAGCTGGAATCCTGATGTTGAATGAGTCCGATTCCATGTTGAACATCTAGTGTCCTGTCAGATGTCGAACAGCTAGAGTCGTATCACATGTTGAACAGCTAGAGTTCTATCACTCTAGCTCTAAAGTCCTGTCAGATGTTAAACAGATAAAATCATGTCAGATGTTGAACAGCTAGATTTCTGTCAGATGCTGAAGAGCTAGAGTCCTATCACATGTTGAACAGCTCGTGTCGTTTCAGATGTTGAACAGCTAGAATCCTGATGTTGAATGAATTGAGTCCTGTCATATGTTGTACATCTACAGCCATGTCAAATGCTGAACAGCTGGAGTAAAGCTGAACATCCAAAGTCCTGTCAGATACTGAACAGCTCGTGTCCACACGATGAACAGCTGGAGTCCATCAGATTTTGAACAGCTAGAATCCGGTGGTTGAATATATTGAGTCCTATCAGATGCTGAACAGCTTGGGTCCTGTCAGATGTTGAACAGCTAGAGTCCTGTCAGATGTTGAACAGCTAGAGTCTTATCACATGTTAAACAGCTAGAGTCGTTTCAGATGCTGAACCGCGAGATTGCTATCAGATGTTGAACAGCTAGAATCCTGATGTTGAATGAATTATGTCCTCTCATATAAGTATGTCCTGTTGAACAGCAAGTGTCCTGTCAGATGCTGAACAGCTAGAGTGCTATCAGATATTGAACAGCTAGAATCCTAATGTTGAATGGATTGAATTTTGAACATCTAGAGTCCTGTCAGATACTGAACAGCTCGTGTCCTTTCAGATAATGAACAGCTAGAGTCCTGTCAAATGTCGAACAGCTAGAGTCGTATCACATGTTGAACAGCTAGAGTTCTATCACTCTAGCTCTAAAGTCCTGTCAGATGTTGAACAGCTAGATTTCTGTCAGATGCTGAAGAGCTAGAGTCCTATCACATGTTGAACAGCTCGTGTCGTTTCAGATGTTGAACAGCTAGAATCCTGATGTTGAATGAATTGAGTCCTGTCATATGTTGTACATCTACAGCCATGTCAAATGCTGAACAGCTGGAGTAAAGCTGAACATCCAAAGTCCTGTCAGATACTGAACAGCTCGTGTCCACACGATGAACAGCTGGAGTCCATCAGATTTTGAACAGCTAGAATCCGGTGGTTGAATATATTGAGTCCTATCAGATGCTGAACAGCTTGGGTCCTGTCAGATGTTGAACAGCTAGAGTCCTGTCAGATGTTGAACAGCTAGAGTCCTATCACATGTTAAACAGCTAGAGTCCTTTCAGATGCTGAACCGCGAGATTGCTATCAGATGTTGAACAGCTAGAATCCTGATGTTGAATGAATTATGTCATCTCATATAAGTATGTCCTGTTGAACAGCAAGTGTCCTGTCAGATGCTGAACAGCTAGAGTGCTATCAGATATTGAACAGCTAGAATCCTAATGTTGAATGGATTGAATTTTGAACATCTAGAGTCCTGTCAGATACTGAACAGCTCGTGTCCTTTCAGATAATGAACAGCTAGAGTCCTGTCAAATGTTGAACAGCTAGAGTCGTATCACATGTTAAACAGCTAGAGTCCTTTCAGATGCTGAACCGCGAGATTGCTATCAGATATTGAACAGCTAGAATCCTGATGTTGAATGAATTGAGTCCTGTCATGTTGTGCAACTAGAGTCATGTCAAATGCTTAACAGCTAAATTCCTGTCAGATGCTGAACAGCTAGAGTAATGGTAATCAGCTTGAGTCCTATTACATGTTGAACAGCTAGTAAACTGTCAGATGCTGAACAGCTAGAGTGCTATCAGATATTCTACAGCTAGAATCCTAATGTTGAATGGATTGAATTTTGAACATCTAGAGTCCTGTCAGATACTGAACAGCTCGTGTCCTTTCAGATAATGAACAGCTAGAGTCCTGTCAGATGTCGAACAGCTAGAGTCGTATCACATGTTGAACAGCTAGAGTTCTATCACTCTAGCTCTAAAGTCCTGTCAGATGTTGAACAGCTAGAGTCCTATCACATGTTGAACAGCTCGTGTCCTTTCAGATGTTAAACAGCTAGAGTCTTGTCAGATGTTGAACTGCTAGAGTCCTATCACATGTTGAACAGCTCGTGTCGTTTCAGATGTTTAACAGCTAGAATCCTGATGTTGAATGAATTGAGTCCTGTCATATGTTGTACATCTACAGCCATGTCAAATGCTGAACAGCTGGAGTGAAGCTGAACATCCAAAGTCCTGTCAGATACTGAACAGCTCGTGTCCACACGATGAACAGCTGGAGTCCATCAGATTTTGAACAGCTAGAATCCGGTGGTTGAATATATTGAGTCCTATCAGATGCTGAACAGCTTGGGTCCTGTCAGATGTTGAACAGCTAGAGTCCTGTCAGATGTTGAACAGCTAGAGTCTTATCACATGTTAAACAGCTAGAGTCGTTTCAGATGCTGAACCGCGAGATTGCTATCAGATGTTGAACAGCTAGAATCCTGATGTTGAATGAATTATGTCCTCTCATATAAGTATGTCCTGTTGAACAGCAAGTGTCCTGTCAGATGCTGAACAGCTAGAGTGCTATCAGATATTGAACAGCTAGAATCCTAATGTTGAATGGATTGAATTTTGAACATCTAGAGTCCTGTCAGATACTGAACAGCTCGTGTCCTTTCAGATAATGAACAGCTAGAGTCCTGTCAAATGTTGAACAGCTAGAGTCGTATCACATGTTAAACAGCTAGAGTCCTTTCAGATGCTGAACCGCGAGATTGCTATCAGATATTGAACAGCTAGAATCCTGATGTTGAATGAATTGAGTCCTGTCATGTTGTGCAACTAGAGTCATGTCAAATGCTTAACAGCTAAATTCCTGTCAGATGCTGAACAGCTAGAGTAATGGTAATCAGCTTGAGTCCTATTACATGTTGAACAGCTAGTAAACTGTCAGATGCTGAACAGCTAGAGTGCTATCAGATATTCTACAGCTAGAATCCTAATGTTGAATGGATTTAATTTTGAACATCTAGAGTCCTGTCAGATACTGAACAGCTCGTGTCCTTTCAGATAATGAACAGCTAGAGTCCTGTCAGATGTCGAACAGCTAGAGTCGTATCACATGTTGAACAGCTAGAGTTCTATCACTCTAGCTCTAAAGTCCTGTCAGATGTTGAACAGCTAGAGTCCTATCACATGTTGAACAGCTCGTGTCCTTTCAGATGTTAAACAGCTAGAGTCTTGTCAGATGTTGAACTGCTAGAGTCCTATCACATGTTGAACAGCTCGTGTCGTTTCAGATGTTTAACAGCTAGAATCCTGATGTTGAATGAATTGAGTCCTGTCATATGTTGTACACCTACAGCCATGTCAAATGCTGGAGTAAAGCTGGAGTGAAGCTGAACATCTAAAGTACTGTCAGATACTGAACAGCTCGTGTCCTGTCAGATGTTGAAACAGCTAGAGTCCTGTCAGATGTTGAACAGCTAGAGTCCTATCACACGATGAACAGCTAGAATCCTGATGTTGAAAGGGTTGAGTCCTGGGTTATAATGTACAGCTAGAGTCATGTCAAATGCTGAACAGCTAGAGTCCTGTCAGATGTTAAACAGATAAAAAAATCATGTCAGATGTTGAACAGCTAGAGTCTTATCACATGTTAAACAGCTAGAGTCCTTTCAGATGCTGAACCGCGAGATTGCTATCAGATATTGAACAGCTAGAATCCTGATGTTGAATGAATTGAGTCCTGTCATGTTGTGCAACTAGAGTCATGTCAAATGCTTAACAGCTAAATTCCTGTCAGATGCTGAACAGCTAGAGTAATGGTAATCAGCTTGAGTCCTGTTGAACAGCTTGAGTCCTGTTGAACAGCTAGTGTCCTGTCAGATGCTGAACAGCTAGAATCCTAATGTTGAATGGATTGAATGCTAAACATCTAGAGTCCTGTCAGATACTGAACAACTCGTGTCCGTTTAGACGTTGAAACAGCTAGAGTCTTGTCAGATGTTGAACAGCTAGTCCTAACACACGATAAACAGCTAGAGTCCATCAGATTTTGAACAGCTAGAATCCATTAGATTTTGAACAGCTGGAATCCTGATGTTGAATGAGTCCGATTCCATGTTGAACATCTAGTGTCCTGTCAGATGTCGAACAGCTAGAGTCGTATCACATGTTGAACAGCTAGAGTTCTATCACTCTAGCTCTAAAGTCCTGTCAGATGTTAAACAGATAAAATCATGTCAGATGTTGAACAGCTAGATTTCTGTCAGATGCTGAAGAGCTAGAGTCCTATCACATGTTGAACAGCTCGTGTCGTTTCAGATGTTGAACAGCTAGAATCCTGATGTTGAATGAATTGAGTCCTGTCATATGTTGTACATCTACAGCCATGTCAAATGCTGAACAGCTGGAGTAAAGCTGAACATCCAAAGTCCTGTCAGATACTGAACAGCTCGTGTCCACACGATGAACAGCTGGAGTCCATCAGATTTTGAACAGCTAGAATCCGGTGGTTGAATATATTGAGTCCTATCAGATGCTGAACAGCTTGGGTCCTGTCAGATGTTGAACAGCTAGAGTCCTGTCAGATGTTGAACAGCTAGAGTCTTATCACATGTTAAACAGCTAGAGTCGTTTCAGATGCTGAACCGCGAGATTGCTATCAGATGTTGAACAGCTAGAATCCTGATGTTGAATGAATTATGTCCTCTCATATAAGTATGTCCTGTTGAACAGCAAGTGTCCTGTCAGATGCTGAACAGCTAGAGTGCTATCAGATATTGAACAGCTAGAATCCTAATGTTGAATGGATTGAATTTTGAACATCTAGAGTCCTGTCAGATACTGAACAGCTCGTGTCCTTTCAGATAATGAACAGCTAGAGTCCTGTCAAATGTTGAACAGCTAGAGTCGTATCACATGTTAAACAGCTAGAGTCCTTTCAGATGCTGAACCGCGAGATTGCTATCAGATATTGAACAGCTAGAATCCTGATGTTGAATGAATTGAGTCCTGTCATGTTGTGCAACTAGAGTCATGTCAAATGCTTAACAGCTAAATTCCTGTCAGATGCTGAACAGCTAGAGTAATGGTAATCAGCTTGAGTCCTATTACATGTTGAACAGCTAGTAAACTGTCAGATGCTGAACAGCTAGAGTGCTATCAGATATTCTACAGCTAGAATCCTAATGTTGAATGGATTGAATTTTGAACATCTAGAGTCCTGTCAGATACTGAACAGCTCGTGTCCTTTCAGATAATGAACAGCTAGAGTCCTGTCAGATGTCGAACAGCTAGAGTCGTATCACATGTTGAACAGCTAGAGTTCTATCACTCTAGCTCTAAAGTCCTGTCAGATGTTGAACAGCTAGAGTCCTATCACATGTTGAACAGCTCGTGTCCTTTCAGATGTTAAACAGCTAGAGTCTTGTCAGATGTTGAACTGCTAGAGTCCTATCACATGTTGAACAGCTCGTGTCGTTTCAGATGTTTAACAGCTAGAATCCTGATGTTGAATGAATTGAGTCCTGTCATATGTTGTACACCTACAGCCATGTCAAATGCTGGAGTAAAGCTGGAGTGAAGCTGAACATCTAAAGTACTGTCAGATACTGAACAGCTCGTGTCCTGTCAGATGTTGAAACAGCTAGAGTCCTGTCAGATGTTGAACAGCTAGAGTCCTATCACACGATGAACAGCTAGAATCCTGATGTTGAAAGGGTTGAGTCCTGGGTTATAATGTACAGCTAGAGTCATGTCAAATGCTGAACAGCTAGAGTCCTGTCAGATGTTAAACAGATAAAAAAATCATGTCAGATGTTGAACAGCTAGAGTCTTATCACATGTTAAACAGCTAGAGTCCTTTCAGATGCTGAACCGCGAGATTGCTATCAGATATTGAACAGCTAGAATCCTGATGTTGAATGAATTGAGTCCTGTCATGTTGTGCAACTAGAGTCATGTCAAATGCTTAACAGCTAAATTCCTGTCAGATGCTGAACAGCTAGAGTAATGGTAATCAGCTTGAGTCCTGTTGAACAGCTTGAGTCCTGTTGAACAGCTAGTGTCCTGTCAGATGCTGAACAGCTAGAATCCTAATGTTGAATGGATTGAATGCTAAACATCTAGAGTCCTGTCAGATACTGAACAACTCGTGTCCGTTTAGACGTTGAAACAGCTAGAGTCTTGTCAGATGTTGAACAGCTAGTCCTAACACACGATAAACAGCTAGAGTCCATCAGATTTTGAACAGCTAGAATCCATTAGATTTTGAACAGCTGGAATCCTGATGTTGAATGAGTCCGATTCCATGTTGAACATCTAGTGTCCTGTCAGATGTCGAACAGCTAGAGTCGTATCACATGTTGAACAGCTAGAGTTCTATCACTCTAGCTCTAAAGTCCTGTCAGATGTTAAACAGATAAAATCATGTCAGATGTTGAACAGCTAGATTTCTGTCAGATGCTGAAGAGCTAGAGTCCTATCACATGTTGAACAGCTCGTGTCGTTTCAGATGTTGAACAGCTAGAATCCTGATGTTGAATGAATTGAGTCCTGTCATATGTTGTACACCTACAGCCATGTCAAATGCTGGAGTAAAGCTGGAGTGAAGCTGAACATCTAAAGTACTGTCAGATACTGAACAGCTCGTGTCCTGTCAGATGTTGAAACAGCTAGAGTCCTGTCAGATGTTGAACAGCTAGAGTCCTATCACACGATGAACAGCTAGAATCCTGATGTTGAAAGGGTTGAGTCCTGGGTTATAATGTACAGCTAGAGTCATGTCAAATGCTGAACAGCTAGAGTCCTGTCAGATGTTAAACAGATAAAAAAATCATGTCAGATGTTGAACAGCTAGAGTCTTATCACATGTTAAACAGCTAGAGTCCTTTCAGATGCTGAACCGCGAGATTGCTATCAGATATTGAACAGCTAGAATCCTGATGTTGAATGAATTGAGTCCTGTCATGTTGTGCAACTAGAGTCATGTCAAATGCTTAACAGCTAAATTCCTGTCAGATGCTGAACAGCTAGAGTAATGGTAATCAGCTTGAGTCCTGTTGAACAGCTTGAGTCCTGTTGAACAGCTAGTGTCCTGTCAGATGCTGAACAGCTAGAATCCTAATGTTGAATGGATTGAATGCTAAACATCTAGAGTCCTGTCAGATACTGAACAACTCGTGTCCGTTTAGACGTTGAAACAGCTAGAGTCTTGTCAGATGTTGAACAGCTAGTCCTAACACACGATAAACAGCTAGAGTCCATCAGATTTTGAACAGCTAGAATCCATTAGATTTTGAACAGCTGGAATCCTGATGTTGAATGAGTCCGATTCCATGTTGAACATCTAGTGTCCTGTCAGATGTCGAACAGCTAGAGTCGTATCACATGTTGAACAGCTAGATTTCTGTCAGATGCTGAAGAGCTAGAGTCCTATCACATGTTGAACAGCTCGTGTCGTTTCCGATGTTGAACAGCTAGAATCCTGATGTTGAATGAATTGAGTCCTGTCATATGTTGTACATCTACAGCCATGTCAAATGCTGAACAGCTGGAGTAAAGCTGAACATCCAAAGTCCTGTCAGATACTGAACAGCTCGTGTCCACACGATGAACAGCTGGAGTCCATCAGATTTTGAACAGCTAGAATCCGGTGGTTGAATATATTGAGTCCTATCAGATGCTGAACAGCTTGGGTCCTGTCAGATGTTGAACAGCTAGAGTCTTATCACATGTTAAACAGCTAGAGTCGTTTCAGATGCTGAACCGCGAGATTGCTATCAGATGTTGAACAGCTAGAATCCTGATGTTGAATGAATTATGTCCTCTCATATAAGTATGTCCTGTTGAACAGCAAGTGTCCTGTCAGATGCTGAACAGCTAGAGTGCTATCAGATATTGAACAGCTAGAATCCTAATGTTGAATGGATTGAATTTTGAACATCTAGAGTCCTGTCAGATACTGAACAGCTCGTGTCCTTTCAGATAATGAACAGCTAGAGTCCTGTCAAATGTTGAACAGCTAGAGTCGTATCACATGTTAAACAGCTAGAGTCCTTTCAGATGCTGAACCGCGAGATTGCTATCAGATATTGAACAGCTAGAATCCTGATGTTGAATGAATTGAGTCCTGTCATGTTGTGCAACTAGAGTCATGTCAAATGCTTAACAGCTAAATTCCTGTCAGATGCTGAACAGCTAGAGTAATGGTAATCAGCTTGAGTCCTATTACATGTTGAACAGCTAGTAAACTGTCAGATGCTGAACAGCTAGAGTGCTATCAGATATTCTACAGCTAGAATCCTAATGTTGAATGGATTTAATTTTGAACATCTAGAGTCCTGTCAGATACTGAACAGCTCGTGTCCTTTCAGATAATGAACAGCTAGAGTCGTATCACATGTTGAACAGCTAGAGTTCTATCACTCTAGCTCTAAAGTCCTGTCAGATGTTGAACATCTAGAGTCCTATCACATGTTGAACAGCTCGTGTCCTTTCAGATGTTAAACAGCTAGAGTCTTGTCAGATGTTGAACTGCTAGAGTCCTATCACATGTTGAACAGCTCGTGTCGTTTCAGATGTTTAACAGCTAGAATCCTGATGTTGAATGAATTGAGTCCTGTCATATGTTGTACACCTACAGCCATGTCAAATGCTGGAGTAAAGCTGGAGTGAAGCTTAACATCTAAAGTACTGTCAGATACTGAACAGCTCGTGTCCTGTCAGATGTTGAAACAGCTAGAGTCCTGTCAGATGTTGAACAGCTAGAATCCTGATGTTGAAAGGGTTGAGTCCTGGGTTATAATGTACAGCTAGAGTCATGTCAAATGCTGAACAGCTAGAGTCCTGTCAGATGTTAAACAGATAAAAAAATCATGTCAGATGTTGAACAGCTAGAGTCTTATCACATGTTAAACAGCTAGAGTCCTTTCAGATGCTGAACCGCGAGATTGCTATCAGATATTGAACAGCTAGAATCCTGATGTTGAATGAATTGAGTCCTGTCATGTTGTGCAACTAGAGTCATGTCAAATGCTTAACAGCTAAATTCCTGTCAGATGCTGAACAGCTAGAGTAATGGTAATCAGCTTGAGTCCTGTTGAACAGCTTGAGTCCTGTTGAACAGCTAGTGTCCTGTCAGATGCTGAACAGCTAGAATCCTAATGTTGAATGGATTGAATGCTAAACATCTAGAGTCCTGTCAGATACTGAACAACTCGTGTCCGTTTAGACGTTGAAACAGCTAGAGTCTTGTCAGATGTTGAACAGCTAGTCCTAACACACGATAAACAGCTAGAGTCCATCAGATTTTGAACAGCTAGAATCCATTAGATTTTGAACAGCTGGAATCCTGATGTTGAATGAGTCCGATTCCATGTTGAACATCTAGTGTCCTGTCAGATGTCGAACAGCTAGAGTCGTATCACATGTTGAACAGCTAGATTTCTGTCAGATGCTGAAGAGCTAGAGTCCTATCACATGTTGAACAGCTCGTGTCGTTTCCGATGTTGAACAGCTAGAATCCTGATGTTGAATGAATTGAGTCCTGTCATATGTTGTACATCTACAGCCATGTCAAATGCTGAACAGCTGGAGTAAAGCTGAACATCCAAAGTCCTGTCAGATACTGAACAGCTCGTGTCCACACGATGAACAGCTGGAGTCCATCAGATTTTGAACAGCTAGAATCCGGTGGTTGAATATATTGAGTCCTATCAGATGCTGAACAGCTTGGGTCCTGTCAGATGTTGAACAGCTAGAGTCCTGTCAGATGTTGAACAGCTAGAGTCTTATCACATGTTAAACAGCTAGAGTCGTTTCAGATGCTGAACTGCGAGATTGCTATCAGATGTTGAACAGCTAGAATCCTGATGTTGAATGAATTATGTCCTCTCATATAAGTATGTCCTGTTGAACAGCAAGTGTCCTGTCAGATGCTGAACAGCTAGAGTGCTATCAGATATTGAACAGCTAGAATCCTAATGTTGAATGGATTGAATTTTGAACATCTAGAGTCCTGTCAGATACTGAACAGCTCGTGTCCTTTCAGATAATGAACAGCTAGAGTCCTGTCAAATGTTGAACAGCTAGAGTCGTATCACATGTTAAACAGCTAGAGTCCTTTCAGATGCTGAACCGCGAGATTGCTATCAGATATTGAACAGCTAGAATCCTGATGTTGAATGAATTGAGTCCTGTCATGTTGTGCAACTAGAGTCATGTCAAATGCTTAACAGCTAAATTCCTGTCAGATGCTGAACAGCTAGAGTAATGGTAATCAGCTTGAGTCCTATTACATGTTGAACAGCTAGTAAACTGTCAGATGCTGAACAGCTAGAGTGCTATCAGATATTCTACAGCTAGAATCCTAATGTTGAATGGATTTAATTTTGAACATCTAGAGTCCTGTCAGATACTGAACAGCTCGTGTCCTTTCAGATAATGAACAGCTAGAGTCCTGTCAGATGTCGAACAGCTAGAGTCGTATCACATGTTGAACAGCTAGAGTTCTATCACTCTAGCTCTAAAGTCCTGTCAGATGTTGAACAGCTAGAGTCCTATCACATGTTGAACAGCTCGTGTCGTTTCAGATGTTTAACAGCTAGAATCCTGATGTTGAATGAATTGAGTCCTGTCATATGTTGTACACCTACAGCCATGTCAAATGCTGGAGTAAAGCTGGAGTGAAGCTGAACATCTAAAGTACTGTCAGATACTGAACAGCTCGTGTCCTGTCAGATGTTGAAACAGCTAGAGTCCTGTCAGATGTTGAACAGCTAGAGTCCTATCACACGATGAACAGCTAGAATCCTGATGTTGAAAGGGTTGAGTCCTGGGTTATAATGTACAGCTAGAGTCATGTCAAATGCTGAACAGCTAGAGTCCTGTCAGATGTTAAACAGATAAAAAAATCATGTCAGATGTTGAACAGCTAGAGTCTTATCACATGTTAAACAGCTAGAGTCCTTTCAGATGCTGAACCGCGAGATTGCTATCAGATATTGAACAGCTAGAATCCTGATGTTGAATGAATTGAGTCCTGTCATGTTGTGCAACTAGAGTCATGTCAAATGCTTAACAGCTAAATTCCTGGGTTATAATGTACAGCTAGAGTCATGTCAAATGCTGAACAGCTAGAGTCCTGTCAGATGTTAAACAGATAAAAAAATCATGTCAGATGTTGAACAGCTAGAGTCTTATCACATGTTAAACAGCTAGAGTCCTTTCAGATGCTGAACCGCGAGATTGCTATCAGATATTGAACAGCTAGAATCCTGATGTTGAATGAATTGAGTCCTGTCATGTTGTGCAACTAGAGTCATGTCAAATGCTTAACAGCTAAATTCCTGTCAGATGCTGAACAGATGGTAATCAGCTTGAGTCCTGTTGAACAGCTTGAGTCCTGTTGAACAGCTAGTGTCCTGTCAGATGCTGAACAGCTAGAATCCTAATGTTGAATGGATTGAATGCTAAACATCTAGAGTCCTGTCAGATACTGAACAACTCGTGTCCGTTTAGACGTTGAAACAGCTAGAGTCTTGTCAGATGTTGAACAGCTAGTCCTAACACACGATAAACAGCTAGAGTCCATCAGATTTTGAACAGCTAGAATCCATTAGATTTTGAACAGCTGGAATCCTGATGTTGAATGAGTCCGATTCCATGTTGAACATCTAGTGTCCTGTCAGATGTCGAACAGCTAGAGTCGTATCACATGTTGAACAGCTAGAGTTCTATCACTCTAGCTCTAAAGTCCTGTCAGATGTTAAACAGATAAAATCATGTCAGATGTTGAACAGCTAGATTTCTGTCAGATGCTGAAGAGCTAGAGTCCTATCACATGTTGAACAGCTCGTGTCGTTTCAGATGTTGAACAGCTAGAATCCTGATGTTGAATGAATTGAGTCCTGTCATATGTTGTACATCTACAGCCATGTCAAATGCTGAACAGCTGGAGTAAAGCTGAACATCCAAAGTCCTGTCAGATACTGAACAGCTCGTGTCCACACGATGAACAGCTGGAGTCCATCAGATTTTGAACAGCTAGAATCCGGTGGTTGAATATATTGAGTCCTATCAGATGCTGAACAGCTTGGGTCCTGTCAGATGTTGAACAGCTAGAGTCCTGTCAGATGTTGAACAGCTAGAGTCTTATCACATGTTAAACAGCTAGAGTCGTTTCAGATGCTGAACCGCGAGATTGCTATCAGATGTTGAACAGCTAGAATCCTGATGTTGAATGAATTATGTCCTCTCATATAAGTATGTCCTGTTGAACAGCAAGTGTCCTGTCAGATGCTGAACAGCTAGAGTGCTATCAGATATTGAACAGCTAGAATCCTAATGTTGAATGGATTGAATTTTGAACATCTAGAGTCCTGTCAGATACTGAACAGCTCGTGTCCTTTCAGATAATGAACAGCTAGAGTCCTGTCAAATGTCGAACAGCTAGAGTCGTATCACATGTTGAACAGCTAGAGTTCTATCACTCTAGCTCTAAAGTCCTGTCAGATGTTGAACAGCTAGAGTCCTATCACATGTTGAACAGCTCGTGTCCTTTCAGATGTTAAACAGCTAGAGTCTTGTCAGATGTTGAACTGCTAGAGTCCTATCACATGTTGAACAGCTCGTGTCGTTTCAGATGTTTAACAGCTAGAATCCTGATGTTGAATGAATTGAGTCCTGTCATATGTTGTACACCTACAGCCATGTCAAATGCTGGAGTAAAGCTGGAGTGAAGCTGAACATCTAAAGTACTGTCAGATACTGAACAGCTCGTGTCCTGTCAGATGTTGAAACAGCTAGAGTCCTGTCAGATGTTGAACAGCTAGAGTCCTATCACACGATGAACAGCTAGAATCCTGATGTTGAAAGGGTTGAGTCCTGGGTTATAATGTACAGCTAGAGTCATGTCAAATGCTGAACAGCTAGAGTCCTGTCAGATGTTAAACAGATAAAAAAATCATGTCAGATGTTGAACAGCTAGAGTCTTATCACATGTTAAACAGCTAGAGTCCTTTCAGATGCTGAACCGCGAGATTGCTATCAGATATTGAACAGCTAGAATCCTGATGTTGAATGAATTGAGTCCTGTCATGTTGTGCAACTAGAGTCATGTCAAATGCTTAACAGCTAAATTCCTGGGTTATAATGTACAGCTAGAGTCATGTCAAATGCTGAACAGCTAGAGTCCTGTCAGATGTTAAACAGATAAAAAAAATCATGTCAGATGTTGAACAGCTAGAGTCTTATCACATGTTAAACAGCTAGAGTCCTTTCAGATGCTGAACCGCGAGATTGCTATCAGATATTGAACAGCTAGAATCCTGATGTTGAATGAATTGAGTCCTGTCATGTTGTGCAACTAGAGTCATGTCAAATGCTTAACAGCTAAATTCCTGTCAGATGCTGAACAGATGGTAATCAGCTTGAGTCCTGTTGAACAGCTTGAGTCCTGTTGAACAGCTAGTGTCCTGTCAGATGCTGAACAGCTAGAATCCTAATGTTGAATGGATTGAATGCTAAACATCTAGAGTCCTGTCAGATACTGAACAACTCGTGTCCGTTTAGACGTTGAAACAGCTAGAGTCTTGTCAGATGTTGAACAGCTAGTCCTAACACACGATAAACAGCTAGAGTCCATCAGATTTTGAACAGCTAGAATCCATTAGATTTTGAACAGCTGGAATCCTGATGTTGAATGAGTCCGATTCCATGTTGAACATCTAGTGTCCTGTCAGATGTCGAACAGCTAGAGTCGTATCACATGTTGAACAGCTAGAGTTCTATCACTCTAGCTCTAAAGTCCTGTCAGATGTTAAACAGATAAAATCATGTCAGATGTTGAACAGCTAGATTTCTGTCAGATGCTGAAGAGCTAGAGTCCTATCACATGTTGAACAGCTCGTGTCGTTTCAGATGTTGAACAGCTAGAATCCTGATGTTGAATGAATTGAGTCCTGTCATATGTTGTACATCTACAGCCATGTCAAATGCTGAACAGCTGGAGTAAAGCTGAACATCCAAAGTCCTGTCAGATACTGAACAGCTCGTGTCCACACGATGAACAGCTGGAGTCCATCAGATTTTGAACAGCTAGAATCCGGTGGTTGAATATATTGAGTCCTATCAGATGCTGAACAGCTTGGGTCCTGTCAGATGTTGAACAGCTAGAGTCCTGTCAGATGTTGAACAGCTAGAGTCTTATCACATGTTAAACAGCTAGAGTCGTTTCAGATGCTGAACCGCGAGATTGCTATCAGATGTTGAACAGCTAGAATCCTGATGTTGAATGGATTGAATTTTGAACATCTAGAGTCCTGTCAGATACTGAACAGCTCGTGTCCTTTCAGATAATGAACAGCTAGAGTCCTGTCAAATGTTGAACAGCTAGAGTCGTATCACATGTTAAACAGCTAGAGTCCTTTCAGATGCTGAACCGCGAGATTGCTATCAGATATTGAACAGCTAGAATCCTGATGTTGAATGAATTGAGTCCTGTCATGTTGTGCAACTAGAGTCATGTCAAATGCTTAACAGCTAAATTCCTGTCAGATGCTGAACAGCTAGAGTAATGGTAATCAGCTTGAGTCCTATTACATGTTGAACAGCTAGTAAACTGTCAGATGCTGAACAGCTAGAGTGCTATCAGATATTCTACAGCTAGAATCCTAATGTTGAATGGATTTAATTTTGAACATCTAGAGTCCTGTCAGATACTGAACAGCTCGTGTCCTTTCAGATAATGAACAGCTAGAGTCCTGTCAGATGTCGAACAGCTAGAGTCGTATCACATGTTGAACAGCTAGAGTTCTATCACTCTAGCTCTAAAGTCCTGTCAGATGTTGAACAGCTAGAGTCCTATCACATGTTGAACAGCTCGTGTCCTTTCAGATGTTAAACAGCTAGAGTCTTGTCAGATGTTGAACTGCTAGAGTCCTATCACATGTTGAACAGCTCGTGTCGTTTCAGATGTTTAACAGCTAGAATCCTGATGTTGAATGAATTGAGTCCTGTCATATGTTGTACACCTACAGCCATGTCAAATGCTGGAGTAAAGCTGGAGTGAAGCTGAACATCTAAAGTACTGTCAGATACTGAACAGCTCGTGTCCTGTCAGATGTTGAAACAGCTAGAGTCCTGTCAGATGTTGAACAGCTAGAGTCCTATCACACGATGAACAGCTAGAATCCTGATGTTGAAAGGGTTGAGTCCTGGGTTATAATGTACAGCTAGAGTCATGTCAAATGCTGAACAGCTAGAGTCCTGTCAGATGTTAAACAGATAAAAAAATCATGTCAGATGTTGAACAGCTAGAGTCTTATCACATGTTAAACAGCTAGAGTCCTTTCAGATGCTGAACCGCGAGATTGCTATCAGATATTGAACAGCTAGAATCCTGATGTTGAATGAATTGAGTCCTGTCATGTTGTGCAACTAGAGTCATGTCAAATGCTTAACAGCTAAATTCCTGGGTTATAATGTACAGCTAGAGTCATGTCAAATGCTGAACAGCTAGAGTCCTGTCAGATGTTAAACAGATAAAAAAAATCATGTCAGATGTTGAACAGCTAGAGTCTTATCACATGTTAAACAGCTAGAGTCCTTTCAGATGCTGAACCGCGAGATTGCTATCAGATATTGAACAGCTAGAATCCTGATGTTGAATGAATTGAGTCCTGTCATGTTGTGCAACTAGAGTCATGTCAAATGCTTAACAGCTAAATTCCTGTCAGATGCTGAACAGATGGTAATCAGCTTGAGTCCTGTTGAACAGCTTGAGTCCTGTTGAACAGCTAGTGTCCTGTCAGATGCTGAACAGCTAGAATCCTAATGTTGAATGGATTGAATGCTAAACATCTAGAGTCCTGTCAGATACTGAACAACTCGTGTCCGTTTAGACGTTGAAACAGCTAGAGTCTTGTCAGATGTTGAACAGCTAGTCCTAACACACGATAAACAGCTAGAGTCCATCAGATTTTGAACAGCTAGAATCCATTAGATTTTGAACAGCTGGAATCCTGATGTTGAATGAGTCCGATTCCATGTTGAACATCTAGTGTCCTGTCAGATGTCGAACAGCTAGAGTCGTATCACATGTTGAACAGCTAGAGTTCTATCACTCTAGCTCTAAAGTCCTGTCAGATGTTAAACAGATAAAATCATGTCAGATGTTGAACAGCTAGATTTCTGTCAGATGCTGAAGAGCTAGAGTCCTATCACATGTTGAACAGCTCGTGTCGTTTCAGATGTTGAACAGCTAGAATCCTGATGTTGAATGAATTGAGTCCTGTCATATGTTGTACATCTACAGCCATGTCAAATGCTGAACAGCTGGAGTAAAGCTGAACATCCAAAGTCCTGTCAGATACTGAACAGCTCGTGTCCACACGATGAACAGCTGGAGTCCATCAGATTTTGAACAGCTAGAATCCGGTGGTTGAATATATTGAGTCCTATCAGATGCTGAACAGCTTGGGTCCTGTCAGATGTTGAACAGCTAGAGTCCTGTCAGATGTTGAACAGCTAGAGTCCTGTCAGATGTTGAACAGCTAGAGTCCTGTCAGATGTTGAACAGCTAGAGTCTTATCACATGTTAAACAGCTAGAGTCGTTTCAGATGCTGAACCGCGAGATTGCTATCAGATGTTGAACAGCTAGAATCCTGATGTTGAATGAATTATGTCCTCTCATATAAGTATGTCCTGTTGAACAGCAAGTGTCCTGTCAGATGCTGAACAGCTAGAGTGCTATCAGATATTGAACAGCTAGAATCCTAATGTTGAATGGATTGAATTTTGAACATCTAGAGTCCTGTCAGATACTGAACAGCTCGTGTCCTTTCAGATAATGAACAGCTAGAGTCCTGTCAAATGTTGAACAGCTAGAGTCGTATCACATGTTAAACAGCTAGAGTCCTTTCAGATGCTGAACCGCGAGATTGCTATCAGATATTGAACAGCTAGAATCCTGATGTTGAATGAATTGAGTCCTGTCATGTTGTGCAACTAGTCATGTCAAATGCTTAACAGCTAAATTCCTGTCAGATGCTGAACAGCTGGAGTAATGGTAATCAGCTTGAGTCCTATTACATGTTGAACAGCTAGTAAACTGTCAGATGCTGAACAGCTAGAGTGCTATCAGATATTCTACAGCTAGAATCCTAATGTTGAATGGATTTAATTTTGAACATCTAGAGTCCTGTCAGATACTGAACAGCTCGTGTCCTTTCAGATAATGAACAGCTAGAGTCCTGTCAGATGTCGAACAGCTAGAGTCGTATCACATGTTGAACAGCTAGAGTTCTATCACTCTAGCTCTAAAGTCCTGTCAGATGTTGAACAGCTAGAGTCCTATCACATGTTGAACAGCTCGTGTCCTTTCAGATGTTAAACAGCTAGAGTCTTGTCAGATGTTGAACTGCTAGAGTCCTATCACATGTTGAACAGCTCGTGTCGTTTAATCCTGATGTTGAATGAATTGAGTCCTGTCATATGTTGTACACCTACAGCCATGTCAAATGCTGGAGTAAAGCTGGAGTGAAGCTGAACATCTAAAGTACTGTCAGATACTGAACAGCTCGTGTCCTGTCAGATGTTGAAACAGCTAGAGTCCTGTCAGATGTTGAACAGCTAGAGTCCTATCACACGATGAACAGCTAGAATCCTGATGTTGAAAGGGTTGAGTCCTGGGTTATAATGTACAGCTAGAGTCATGTCAAATGCTGAACAGCTAGAGTCCTGTCAGATGTTAAACAGATAAAAAAATCATGTCAGATGTTGAACAGCTAGAGTCTTATCACATGTTAAACAGCTAGAGTCCTTTCAGATGCTGAACCGCGAGATTGCTATCAGATATTGAACAGCTAGAATCCTGATGTTGAATGAATTGAGTCCTGTCATGTTGTGCAACTAGAGTCATGTCAAATGCTTAACAGCTAAATTCCTGTCAGATGCTGAACAGCTAGAGTAATGGTAATCAGCTTGAGTCCTGTTGAACAGCTTGAGTCCTGTTGAACAGCTAGTGTCCTGTCAGATGCTGAACAGCTAGAATCCTAATGTTGAATGGATTGAATGCTAAACATCTAGAGTCCTGTCAGATACTGAACAACTCGTGTCCGTTTAGACGTTGAAACAGCTAGAGTCTTGTCAGATGTTGAACAGCTAGTCCTAACACACGATAAACAGCTAGAGTCCATCAGATTTTGAACAGCTAGAATCCATTAGATTTTGAACAGCTGGAATCCTGATGTTGAATGAGTCCGATTCCATGTTGAACATCTAGTGTCCTGTCAGATGTCGAACAGCTAGAGTCGTATCACATGTTGAACAGCTAGAGTTCTATCACTCTAGCTCTAAAGTCCTGTCAGATGTTAAACAGATAAAATCATGTCAGATGTTGAACAGCTAGATTTCTGTCAGATGCTGAAGAGCTAGAGTCCTATCACATGTTGAACAGCTCGTGTCGTTTCAGATGTTGAACAGCTAGAATCCTGATGTTGAATGAATTGAGTCCTGTCATATGTTGTACATCTACAGCCATGTCAAATGCTGAACAGCTGGAGTAAAGCTGAACATCCAAAGTCCTGTCAGATACTGAACAGCTCGTGTCCACACGATGAACAGCTGGAGTCCATCAGATTTTGAACAGCTAGAATCCGGTGGTTGAATATATTGAGTCCTATCAGATGCTGAACAGCTTGGGTCCTGTCAGATGTTGAACAGCTAGAGTCCTGTCAGATGTTGAACAGCTAGAGTCTTATCACATGTTAAACAGCTAGAGTCGTTTCAGATGCTGAACCGCGAGATTGCTATCAGATGTTGAACAGCTAGAATCCTGATGTTGAATGAATTATGTCCTCTCATATAAGTATGTCCTGTTGAACAGCAAGTGTCCTGTCAGATGCTGAACAGCTAGAGTGCTATCAGATATTGAACAGCTAGAATCCTAATGTTGAATGGATTGAATTTTGAACATCTAGAGTCCTGTCAGATACTGAACAGCTCGTGTCCTTTCAGATAATGAACAGCTAGAGTCCTGTCAAATGTTGAACAGCTAGAGTCGTATCACATGTTAAACAGCTAGCTTTCAGAT
>JBBPBX010061646.1:9811-21058 GCA_038048925.1 Garcialebias charrua | reverse complement strand
TGCAGGCTGGGAAACAGGGACTGATCTGAGTGTGGGTTCTTTAACTGATCTTATTTTCTTCAGAAGCTGACAATACTCAGGAATGGATAAGAGACCAGGTGTAGATGTCAACAGTCTTTCAGCAAGGGAGAGTAATAAATCTGAACTGGCCGGGTTAACTTCAGCTGAGAAAAATAACCTTTGCAAAGTACCGTTTATGTGCTGTAAGTCAGAAATGTTTATCACCCCAGAAAAACTTCCTGGGACGACCTCTACTGGTTCAATGAGACATTGTTCAGGTGACTGACCTGTGGGCTGACCCCCCTTCATCTGGTCACTAGATGAACGGGGAGCTGAGTGAGTGGTGTGAAGACCCGCCCCCGTGGAGCCGCTGTGACCGGGTTCACCGAACCGAGCCTGGACAGCTGTGAGCGACCGTGGAGCGTTTGTCTCCACCCTCACCGGAAACCTGGGAGATGAGGCCATGGAACTCGCTACCCCTGGAGCGCTGGAGTCGTGCCCAAAATACTCGGACTCGCTGGACCGGGTCTGAACAGCTGACCAAGATGGAGGTGCAGGTGAACGCTTCCGGTTCTTCTTTTTACCGCCTTTACGGCGGCGTGGAGACTGGGGAAAAAGAGGAATACACAAATCGTCCTCGTCCTCTCCGGACGTCCATCCGGAAATGGCGAGCGGAGCTGGAACGTGAGACACACAAGGAAAAGACGTCGAGCGGTTCTCACGAAGCTGAACCCGTCCCTCCTCCTCGAGAACCCGGAGGGGAGAAGCCATATTCTCCACCCCCCGGATGAAGTCCTCTTGGGCCGGCGTGGGAACGGTCCGGAAACCACCGCAACGAAACACGGTCCCCTCCATCCACTTGGACATGAGAGGTAGGTGTTTTTAATTCTAAGGAGAACCCTGCCCGCTGGATTCTAAATATGGTCGCGTCGTAACTGTCAGGATTTACACAGGACAGGACGAATCCAGTTGTGCAGGCAGGGACTCAGACTCAGAGGTACAAAAATAACACTTTAATAAACATAAATCAAAGAGCTGGCAAGGCAGCAAAACTTACATGTTAACAGAACCATCAGGACGGGACCAAGACAAGACCAGGCTGTACCTAACGACGACGCGACAATAACTGAGACACAGAACAGGGCTTATATACACACAGACAAGACGAGACGATCACAAACACCTGAGGACAATTAACTAAGACAGAGCAGGAAGCTAAACCTAAAACATGAAAGTAACTAGGATGACAGAAACATGACTAAACTGGAAGGGAAACTAATAAATTAACAGACTAGGAGCTGACTACAGGGAGGGACGAAGGAAGCATAAGCATGACTAAACTGGAAGGGAACTGAAACATGAAAGTAACTAGGATGACAGAAACATGACTAAACTGGAAGGGAACTGATAACTAACTGACTACAGGATGACAGAACTGGAGGTAAACTAAGAATGAATAAACTGGAAGGGAAACTAATAAACTAACTGACTAACAGAGGGGGACGAAGGGAAACTAATAAACTAACTGCCTAGGAACTGACTAACAGAGGGGGACGAAGGGAGCCAATCCTTACAGAAGAAGTGCTGAAATTCTTTAATGTTCATTGACATGGACTTGATCATTAGAAATGTTATATCATGCTCCTCACAATGGCTCTATGTAAACAACAAAACATGTTTATTAAAGTTTTTGTCTCTTTCACAGCAATGAGTTCATATCCAGCTCTGGCATTCCTTCTGCTGTTGTCAGCATCCCTGTACAGTGGTGACAGTGGGAAAGTACTGGTCTTCCCAGTAGATGGGAGTCACTGGCTCAACATGAAAATCCTTCTGGAGGCATTATATTCTCATGGCCATGAAATTACAGTGCTTCGCTCTTCCACCAGTTGGTATGTTTCTGAATTTTCGCCCTATTACACTTCCATCACCATCACCAAGGAAGAGCCCCAACACTTGGAGAACCAAGATGTCATGACCTCTCTTTTGGAGCGATCTATGAGGATTCGACGCAGCCAAGGCTCACTATGGGCATTTTTTGAGTTTTACAGAAATGGTGCTGACTTTTTCAGAGAAGGGCATAACCGTATGGCAAAGCTAATCACCTGTATCCTTGAAAATAGGACACTCCTCAGTTATCTGAATAAATCTGGTTATGATTTTTTTCTAACAGACCCTGCTTTTCCAGGTGGGGTGATTGTGGCACATTATCTCAAGCTTCCATTGGTTCTCAATGTACGCTGGATTTTAAGTGGGGAAGCGCATTTTGCTATTGCTCCTTCTCCATTGTCTTACATCCCTGTTATGTTGTCCCGCTTTTCTGACAAAATGAACTTGTTTCAAAGAATGAAAAATGTTATTTATCATGGCGTGTTGCTTACCTTGCACCATCTTGTATTTAATCCACCTTATCAAGCTGTGTGTGATCACTATTTTGGAAGTAATGTAAGTATTATGTCTCTAATGCAAGCAGCCGATCTTTGGTTAATGCGGGTCGATTTTACATTTGAGCTCCCTCGTCCCACCATGCCTAATGTTATCTACATTGGGGGGTTCCAGGGTAAGCCTTCGAAGCCTCTGCCAACAGATTTAGAAGAATTTGTTCAAAGTTCTGGTGAACATGGTGTTATTGTTATGACTTTGGGGACATTGCTGAGCAACCTTGGTTCTGAAGTATCAGAGACCATTGCTTCAGCATTTGCAAAACTCCCACAGAAAGTTGTGTGGAGACATGTTGGAAGAAGACCAGACACTCTGGGGAACAACACCATGCTGGTTGAATGGCTACCTCAAAATGACCTCATTGGCCACCCTAAAACCAAAGCCTTTATAACACATGGAGGAACCAATGGCATCTATGAGGCCATCTACCATGCTGTTCCTGTTCTGGTTATCCCACTGATCTTTGACCAGTACGACAACATGATACGCTTAAAAGCTCGAGGTGTAGGTGAGATAATTGAAGTGGCAACAGTGAATGTTGAATCTCTGACAAGAGATCTAAAGAATATTTTGGACCCAGAAAAGCCCTACAAGCAAAACATGATCAAACTGTCCCAGCTTCATCATGATAAACCCATAAGACCCATAGATAATGCTGTGTTTTGGATGGAGTACGTCATGAGGCACAAGGGGGCTGTACACTTGCACACTGAGTCATACAGGCTGCCATGGTACTCCTACTATTGTCTAGATGTGATAGCATTCTTTGTAGCATTTGCTTTGATTATTATCATGTTGATTGTGGTTTTCTGTAGATGGTCAGTGAGATATTTTCTAAAAAGCAAGATGTTCAAGCTTAACTAGATAAGGCAATGATTAAAAAGCATGCCACTGTAATATTTAGATCAACCACAGCAAAAATTTCTGAAGAGTATGATGCTTAGCTACAGGCAGAAAATATTTAGTACCGGTAGTTATAAACTGATTAAAAAAAGGACATATTTATCATACATTTAACAATAAATAACAACAATCAATTTCATAAAATTTTGAACATATTTACCATTTTTACAAACATCAAATGTCTGTGCCTCTTGATTGCATTTTACATTAATCTTTTTTTGTGTCATTTGTGTTGCCTGGTAAATTGTATGTTACACTGCATGTAAGGTTCATATACAAATAATTGATGAGAAATACATTTAAATAAAAATGTTCATATAATTACTTTAAATTTTATTTCTCTGCAGCATATAACTTTGAGAGACAAGGGCCATTCAGAAATATCTAATTAGGCCCGAGCAGCGAAGCACTGCAAAGGCCTATTGTAATTGCTCCATTTCTTATTAATTTAATTTTAGGCCTGAAAGAAGCGCTAATTTGGAGGGGTAAATATGTCTGAAAACTTATCAAACTTTACCCTAAATTGTCCCCCTTGTGAAGTTTTTGAATTTTAATGGAACCGAAAGTGGGTGTGGGCAAACTGCTCCACAGCGCCCCCTAACGTGAGATAGGGCAACGGGTATTTCGTAGAGAGCTGAATTTTGGCACATACAGTACGTAGATAACCCTGAAACAATTCAAAAAAAGTATATTGGAGGTATGACTTACAACTAACAGGAAGTCAGCCCTTTTTGGACAAAGGGTCATTTTTGGCCGTTTTTCACTTTTCATACATGGCGAATTTTAACAAACTCCTACTAAGGATTCTGAGTGATTGCATTCCATGTATTATATATATAATATATATATATATATATATATATGTATATATATATAATATATACATGTTGAAAAACATAAAAAAAGTGCTCGTCAAACATTCGCCACCAAACAGGAAATCAAATTATCTCCTGTCTGGAAGGTCAGATTTTGACCTAAGTTATTTTGAAGATACGGCATATGCACACCCTGGTGGACGCATGCGGGAAAGGGATGAGAGCATTCATGATTGTGACTGGGAGACTTTCTGGAACTCTAGTGGTTACAGTTGATGTTGAAGATTTGACAAATGTGCACCCTGGTGAACGAGTGCGAGATAGGCACGAGAGCATTCACAATGGCGGCTGGGTGGACTAACTGGAGTTCCCGCGATCGCCGTAAGACTGGAGCGGTGCTTTGCTGTGAGGGCCTTCAATGCTGCTTGCAGCTTTAATTTATTTATTCTTGCTTTCACATTCATCAAACACTCTTACATTTACTATTAAACTCAAACCCTCTTGCAAACTACACTCATCTTACATGTACCTGTTCTTAGTTTTCTACATTGCCTTATAACCTAGATGTTTTTGCTACTTTTTTTGCCATCTTATTTTAATTAGTTAAAAAACTGTATGCCTCTTTTATGATTGTCTATTGTTGTCGTTGTTGTCCACTGTTTTCCACCATTACTCTTTGTTGAAATCAGGTCTCTCCTGTAAATGATTCCCTTAGGCTCAATGGGATTAACCTGTCTAAATAAAGGTTGAATGAATGAATTAATCTTTCTAGCAAATGTGCTGTGTCAAAAATTACTTTTTATGACAAAGTATTTTGTACCGTTTGGTTAATTGCTCTCTGAGACTAAATCATAAAAGTTTTTTTTTTCCTAAGACTCCTCATAACATGATTTAGACATCTGTTTGTTCATCTTTTGAATTGTAAAAATGAAAGTTGATCATTTTATGTGTGCATAAAAAATAAAGAATAGTCAAATGGTTTACCAAATTTTATTTATTTGTCATTACAGGAGACAGTTTATTGCTATTGTCAATTGAACCTTTTGGACAGGAAGACTTTCATCAACATTAAGCTCTGTCTGTGCAGACCTCACTGTTGCTGACCTCAGAATCTGGGTGTCTGACTATAACTGTTACTGATAACAACTGTGAAGAGGGGGAATTGGAAACACACCCTGTCTGATAGTCCGTGCATGTTGTGAGCATGATAACTTTAAAAAATAAGTGTTATCAACTTCCATTTTGGATGTGGCTACATCTAAGCGTAAGAAAGTTCCATTCAAAAATTGGATTGAAACATCAAAATCCAAGATGGCTGCTGCCACAAAACTAAGTGTTATCAACTTCCATTTTGGATGTGGCTACATCTAAGCGTAAGAAAGTTCCATTCAAAAATTGGATTGAAACATCAAAATCCAAGATGGCTGCTGCCACAAACGTGTTTGACATCAGGGACTGGATGGCTTTAAATTTCTTAAGTTTCTATGAAAAGAAGTCTGAAGCTATGTTTTTCTCTCCCAACAACACAATCACAAACCACTGCATTGACCTTTCTGCTCTAGCCCGGTCAGAAAAACAAAAAAGTCACAAATCTGGGAGTGATAAAGGATCCTTCCATGAAACAACAGCCATGTAAACATGATCAATAAATCCTGTTTTTTCCAGCTGAGGCGTCTGTTTAAGCTGAAGCCAGTATTATCCAAAAATAACCTGGAGACAGTAATACATGCATTTATTACATCTAGGATTGATTACTGCAATTCACTCCTGTTTGATATCAGATATCAGAACGCAGCAGCCCGATTTTTAACCAGTACAGGCAAAAGAGAGCACATTACACCAGTCTTGGCCTCCCTGCACTGGCTACCGGTTCATCTTCGAATCCAGTTCAAAATTCTCCTGTATGTCTACAAATCGCTGAACAGTCTCGCCCCCCCCCCCATCTCTCTGATTTGCTACAGCCGTATGTCCCACCACGTTCTCTGAGGTCAGCGGACCAGTTACTTCTCACAGTTCCAGGAACTCGTCTTAAGCGCAGAGGTGACAGGGCCTTCTCTGTAGCAGGCCCAAGACTTTGGAACGAGTTACCTCTGCTTGTCAGACAGGCCCCTCCCTCTCAGTTTTCAAATCCCTTTTAAAGACCCACTACTATTCTGTTGCTTTCAACACCAGATGATCTGTATTTGGTGGTTATATTTATTATCTGCGACGATTTTGTCTATACTGTATTCTGTTTTTTACTTCATTTTGTATGTTGCCTATGTGTTGCCTGTTGCTTGTTTGTTTGTACAGCACTTTGGTTGGCCTTGTTGCTGTTTTAAGTGCTCTATAAATAAAATGGTATGGTATGGTATGTGTAAACATTGTGAGTTGGATAACTGAAAAAATAAGTAACGCGCCAACGTTTATTTTAGTGAGTAGCTGAATGTAGTGTAAAAAAGTTGCTTTCAAAAACTGGGTTGCCATGTCAAAATTCAAGGTGGCCTCTGCTGTATGTAATCCACCCCATGTTTGAGGAAAATCTGCAATCTAATTTTATATTGCTTAATTATAGTTTCCCCAAAATGATTGGGTGGCCATAGATTATTCTATGATGGCCAAGGCCACCATTAACCACCCCCAGGCTTTACTATTGCACCTGGTGGTGGAAAAAAATGCTCCCTCTATTGTGCTGCCTTGGACAAGCCCAAAAAAAAAGAGACGTCTGTTTCTGTACGCAGTGTAACTCATCCCCATTAGAATATCTTGAAACAAAATCATTAAAGATTACTTGAATTCCCTGTTCAATTTCAGTCCAGAAAACCCCTCTTCTTGAAAACTATAAAGCAATCAGTACATGGGCACGCCACGTTTGTTTTGTTTTTATCCTCATCTTTGTGCTGCTCCTTCTCCTCTCATCTCATTGTTATTTTTGTTTTACTTAAATTTGAAGCACACATTTTGTCTAGATTTGTTTTGTGAAGTCCAGCAGTTAACTGAACGTATACAGAAATACTCTGACAAAAGTTAAGAAAGTCTACAGTATTTGTAACCTAAAAAATAAGTCAAGTTACAGAATTGAACCTATGTGTTATTCCAGACCAGCTTTATTTATTGAGCACTTTAAACACCCACAGGACCAAAGTGTTGTACACATAATAAAACAATCAATAAAACAATCATACAATCAGATAATAAAGGACAATTAAAATAATTAAAAGTCAACATCTCAGATGGTGTCAAAGGCCAAGGGGAAGGTCGTTCCACAGTTTAGGAGCTGCCACAGCAAAAGCACAGTCTCCTCTGAGCTTACGCTTTGTCTTCGGCACACTCAGAAGCAACTGATCACATGACCTGAGGGATCAAGAGGGTGTGTATGGATGTAGGAACTTGGACGGATAGGGTGGGGCAAGTCCATGAAGAGCTTTAAAAGCAAATAAAATAATTTAAAAATGAATCCTAAAATGTACTAGCAGCCAGTGCAGGGAGGTTAAAACGGGAAATGTGGTCAAACTTTCATGTACCAGTTAAAAGCTGTGCAGCAGCATTCTGTACCCTCTGAAGCTGAGAGATACATGAATCAATGATTCCTGTATAAAGTGTGTTACAGTAGTCCACTCAAGTGGTCACAAAGGTGTGAACTACTGTTTCAAAATGCTGCTGAGAAAGAATCAGCTTCACTTTAGCCAGCTGCCACAAATGGAAAAATCTAGACTCAACAACAGCTCTGAAGTGATTTTCTAATTTTAGTCCAGCATTGATTATGACCCCTCAAGTTGGTAACAGTTGGTCTTATGTACTGGGCCAAGGAACCAACATCTACATTGGGAGTCTCAGCAGAGATTCCAAAAACCATCACCTCAGTCTTTCCCTCATTAACCTTTAAGAAGTTCACAGCCATCCATGCTTTGATGTCTTCCAGACATGAAAACAGAGGGGCCAGAGAGTTAGATTCCTTTTTCTTTAGCGGGACACAGATGTGTGTATCATCCATGTAACAATGAAAGGAGATCCCATATTTTCTAAAAATAGAGCCAAGAGGGAGCAGGTACAGCGTGAAGAGGAGGGGGCCTAAGACTGAGCCCTGTGGAACTCCACACAAGAGAGGAGCAGAGGAGGGCACGTGGTCACCAAGGCAAACACAGAAAGTATGCTCCACTAAGTAGGACCTAAACCAGTCCAGTGCTGCACCTGCTGCACCCCCCATTGCTTCAAACGACAAGATGTTGTGGTCCACGGTGTCAAAAGCAGATAAGTCTGAAAGCAGGAGGACAACACAGTCACCAGAGTCCGTTGCTAAGAATATGTCATTGAAAACCTTTAAAAGAGCAGATTCTGTACTGTGTAGAGCTTTAAAACCAGACTGTAAAACCTCGAGAATGGTCTGTTCTTCCAAATATGCTGATAGTTGGTTGTACACAACCTTCGTGAGAATTTTTTGAAAGAAATGGCAGTTTGGAGATGGGCCTGTCGTTAGCAAGAACAGAGGGGTCAAGAGTGGGTTTCTTAATGAGAGGCTGGACAGCTGCATGTTTAAAATTTCCAGGGACCACACCAGAGGACAGACTGCTGTTCAGAAGAGCAAGGACTGAAGGCCCTACAGTGATGAAGCCTCTCTGAACAAACGAGGAGGAACAGCATCACTTGGTTGGCTTCAAGTGACTGACCACCTCCTGCAGAGACGACAGAGTCACAGGTTGAAAGTTGTCAAAAACAGCCGAGCAGGGCACAGAGACTGAGGGGTCATGAGCAGAAGGTGAGATCTGGGCTCTGGTGGAATTGACTTTCTCAACAAAGAAGTTTAGAAAGTTTTCACATGCAACAGGTGAGGATTCAATACAGTTTGTTTGTGGTGCGTTGAACAGAACCAATAACTTTAAATAAAACATGAGGATTGTGACCGTTTGATACAATCACATTTGACAGGTATTTTCTTTTGGCATCTTTCACAGTTTTTTGTTAGTGACGCCAGCAGTCCTTTAAAAATTGAAACAACTGTAATTTGTCAGCTTTCCACCTGCGCTCGGCTCTGCGACACTCTCTCCTGGCTGCCCTGGTGTTGTTGTCCAACCACAGTTCACACTTGATTTTAAGATGTTTGATTTTTAACGGAGACTCTGAATCCAGAAGTGTTGTGCAGGTGGAGTGAAACCATGAGCTGAGAGCCTCGATGTAGTTGCGCACAGTATCTGGGACGGTACAGTTCTGATTAAAAGCAGATGAAAAGGGACCAGCAGTGCAAGAGCTCAAAACACGACACAGCTGAGCTGCAGCGCAGGGTTTAACTTTAGTGCAGGATAAGTTAGTTTAAAATAAAACAGGCATGTGTTCAGAAAATACAGGATCACTTATTATTGCAGCAGCTTTCAATCCTGTGAGGCATCTCTTCTGGTGATGAAAAGAGCTTTTTCAGTCTGACAATGAACTTTATGCTGATGTAAGTGTGATCTGATGCTTCCTTTAAGTGATCTGACCATCTGGATGATGAATTTTGTTGTTGTTGTTTTTAACCTAACTCCAAAGTGCCAATATTTATTAAAAATAGCCTAAGCAGTCCACATTCTTACACATTTGATCTCTAAAATTAAATTTGAATTTAAAACATCCTGTTCAAAATATTATTGTATTAAATAATTTTAAAATAAAAGTTTTTCAGATTGGAAAGTGTAATCCTAATTTGATCCGTGTTAAATTAATATAATGGTTTCACTCTAAAAAGAAAACAGTTGATCCAACTTAAATGAATTACTTCAATTGGTAACAAGTAATTCATTTAAGTTTTTCCAACTTAATTTTTTAAGTTTTTTATTTGACGAATTAAGTCATACTAACTCAAAACACATAGTTTCTTCTAAATTTTAAATCCACGCCATTCTGACTTAATTTTATGTAAAGTAAACTCAAATGTTTTAAGTCATTCCAAATCACTTGCTTCAATTGGTAACAAGTAATTTATTTAAGTTTTTCCAACTGAATTTTTTAAGTTTATTTAATTTGATGAATTAAGTCACACTTACTCAAAACACACAGTTTCTTCTAAATTAAAAATTCACGTCATTCTGACTTAATTTTATGAAAAGTAAACTCAAATGTTTTAAGTTTTTCCAAACCAAAAATGTGAACTATTCCAAACTACATTGTCCCTTTCTTTAAACTTAAAAGTCCAGCTTGAACATACATCAATTTAAATGTGTGTTTTGCCATGATTTTTAGCTTTCAAATACAAGTAAAATACGTTCATTGTAATGAGAAATTAAAGTTGGCTAAATAAATCTCCATTGCACAAATGAAATCTTTCAAGTTTTATTAACAAATATCCAATTCTTAAATCAAGTCCAACAAATGAAGCCGAATATGAAAAATTGGTAAACCATCACATCAAATTTAAACCATCTAAGTTTATAAAAAAGTCAATAACATAAAAGATCATAAAAGATCATAAAAGAACATAAAGATCAGAAAATCAAAAAAGGCGTTCAATACAAGATCAACTGGACTTTATTTGTTACAGAAGACGTTTCGACCTCTATCCAGAGGGCTTTTTCAATTCTATGAACAGTCTGTGTGCATGTGGAGTTATAAGTCTTAGGAATCACGCACCAACATATGTAAATTGCAAGCTGAGGTAACACATACATGTAAATTGACAGATCACACCTTAACAGTAGGGGGTTCCCTTGAGGTCTCTGACAGAAGACACACAACTGTATGTAAATTCACAAAAACACACCTCACAACCCAACAACAGAGATTTCTCAAAAAGACTAGCAAAGTTTTTTGATATATATATTTTTGACATATATTGCTTTAAAGTATAGTTTCCTCAAAAGACTGGGGTGGCCAAAGATTAATCTATGGTGGTCAAGGCCACCACTGGCCACCCCCTGGCTCCACCACTGTGCCTGGTGGCAGACAAAATCTCTCCTTGACTCACCAGCCTGTTGTCACTCTGCACCATCTCTGACCAGAAAACAAACACTCAGTTCTTCTCCACAGTGTAACTTCTGCCCACTTCAATATCTTGCACCAACAACATTAAAGTTTGCCAGCATTCCCAGTTCAATTCCTGTCCAGAAAAATACTAATCACTATTCAGTGACGGGAATACTGA
>JBBPBX010061645.1:0-21058 GCA_038048925.1 Garcialebias charrua | reverse complement strand
ATTAACTAAGAGAAACATCAACTAGTAATACACTAAGCCCTAATGTAGTAGAAAAACATCATTATAAACAGCAGCACGAACATGAGTCTGTATGAGCAGATGGTCACAGATGAACACAGCAACAAGAAAACAGATCAGCATCAGCATGATGTGATATTTTGCAGTGTTTATTCTTATTATTTATTTATTCATGAGTCTAACAGCCTCAGGGTAGAAGCTGTTCCTCAGTCTAGTGGTTCTACATTTGATGCTCCTCAACCTCCGTCCTGAGGGGAGTGGGGCAAAGAGTGAGTGTGCTGGGTGAGTGAGGTCTTTCATGATGCAGGTGGCTCTTTTCCTGCATCTGGAGGTGTAAATGTCTGTGATGGTGGGGAGACTGACTCCAACAGACTTCTGTGCAGCCTTCACCACTCTCTGTAGAGCTTTTCTTTCTGCAACTGTGCAGCCTCCATGCCACACATTGATGCTGGAGCACAGGATGCTCTCCACTGCACACCTGTAGAAGGAGGTGAGGACTGGGCTGCTCAGACCAGCTCGTCTCAGCCGTCTGAGGAAGTAGAGTCTCTGATGACCTTTCTTGATCAGGCTGGTGGTGTTGTTGCTCCAGCTGAGGTTATCATTCATGTGTACACCCAAGTATTTGTAGCTGGAGACCACCTCCACCGCAGATCCACCTATGTTCAGTGGGGTGTGGGTGTGTTTGTTCCTTCTGAAGTCCACAATCATCTCCTTTGTCTTCTTCACATTCATGTGAAGGTTATTCTCTTTGCACCAGCTCTCCAGATGTTCCATCTCCTCCCTGTAGCTGGACTCATCATTGTTTGTGACGCATCCCACCACCGCTTTATCATTTATTTTTCAGAGGCACGTTCCATTTGTTTGGTCATTTTAATTTGGACATTTTCAGAAGCGAGTGGAACGACACAGACTGAAGGTAGATGCCATTAATGTTCTGCCTGTTCCCAAAACAATCATGTTTATCTGACATTCGGCTCCCCGACTGGCCTTGATAGGTCATCTTATCTCAACACGCCTGAGAAGTTTTGTAAACCAGATGCTCTCATCCCCCTCCCAATCCTGCTACTGAGGAATTCCAAAGACTTTTCAGAGGAGCACTGCTGAATAAACATTCTGTCATCATTTCAGGACTCTCGCCTCTGGCCGACCTTGGCAGCTCCCTCCCTCCCCCACCCACATGAGTGTGCACAGATCTATGAGCTGACTGCTCAACCGCCGTTGAGTTCTCCCTGACCTCTGCGTAATGTCGGCGTCATTATGTGCTTGTGTGCAAGACTTTTTTCATTACCACATGTTTGACCTTCAAACAGAGGTCAAAAATGTGTTAGGATTTTTTTTGTCTCCAAACCCTATGTGTTATTTTTACCACTTTTATTGTCTGTCCAACAGATCTCACTTGTAAATGAGTCTTCGAGGCTCAATGTGACTTATCTGTTTAAATGAAGGTTGTAAGAATGACTGAATGAAAAAATACAGACCTCTAACTGTTCAATCGTCTTGAGCCTTCTGTGTTGCACCTTCCTCTTTATGATGCACCAAATGTTCTCTATAGGTGAAAGATCTGGACTGCAGGCTGGACATTTCAGTACCGGATCCTTCTCCTACGTAGCCATGATGTTGTGATTGCTGCAGAATGTGGTCTGGCATTATCTTGTTGAAAAATGCAGGGTCTTCCCTGAAAGAGATGACGTCTAGATGGAGCATATGTTGTTCTAGAACCTGAACATAGTTCTCTGCATTAATGGAGCCTTTCCAGACATGCAAGCTGCCCATGCCACAAGCGCTCATGCAACCCCATACCATCAGTGATGCAGGCTTCTGAACGGAGCGTTGATAACAACTTGGGCTATCCTTGTCCTCTCTGGTCCGGATGACATGGCGTCCCAGTGTTCCATAAAGAACTTCAAATTGTGACTCATCTGACCACAGAACAGTCTTCCATTTTGCCACACTCCATTTTAAATGACCCCTGGCCCAGTGCAAACGTCTGAGCTTGTGGAGAATGGCTTCCTCTTTGCACTGTAGAGTTTCAGCTGGCAACGGCGGATGGCACGGTGGATTGTGTTCACTGACAATGCTTTCTGGAAGTATTCCTGAGCCCATTCTGTCATTTCCTTGACAGTGGCATTCCTGTTTGAGGTGCAGTGACGTTTAAGGGCCCGGAGATCACGAGCATCCAGTAGAGTTTTACGACCTTGACCCTTACGCACAGAGATTGTTCCAGATTCTCTGAATCTTTTGATGATGTTATGCACAGTTGATGATGATAACTTAAAGGGATTGTGACATGATTTATTTACTATTCATAAAATTGCTCAAAATATATATATTTTATCATTTAAATATGTTTGTTTTTGCAAACAAAATGATAAATCACTTTAATTTTGCTTTAAAAGTGATTTTGAACTTCAAGCCGTGTTTAATCATGGGAAATCCCATTACACACGAACGCACCATCTGTGATGTCACACTGGGCAGAGCTCTGGGCTTGTCACAGTGCGCAGGTATGAGCAGCTCGACATGAAGGAAGTCTGATACAGCATCAGACCTAAATTAGATCCTGTTGTTTCTTGTTTCATCACCCAAACAATTTTCTGCTTCCCAAAATGAAGACAAATAGCTCAAATCTTCACTTAGATTGCTAAATTCAGCCAGTTTTAAATTGTCCGCTATTAAAGACACCACAGCCCTCTGCCCAGTGTGACATCACATATGGTGCGTTCGAGTGTAATCGGATTTCCCATGATTAAACACGGCTTGAAGTTCAAAATCACTTTTAAAGCAAAATTAAAGTGATTTATCATTTTGTTTGCAAAAACAAACATATTTAAATGATAAAATATATATATTGAGCAATTTTATGAATAGTAAAAAAATCATGTCACAATCCCTTTAAAAGTCTTTGCTATTTTATGCTGGGTAACACCATTCTGGTATTGCTGCACTATCTTTCTGCTCAACAATGGTGGAATTAATGATCCTCTTACCATCTTGGCTTCTGAGAGACACTGACACTCTGAGAAGCTCTTTTTATACCCAATCATGTTGTCAATTGACCTAATTAGTGTTAGTTGGTCTTCCAGCTGTTCGTTATATGCTCAATTTCCTTTTTCCAGCCACTTATTGCTACTTGTCCCAAGTTTTTTGGGATTTGTTGATACTGTGAAATTTTGAATCAACATATTTTTCCTTGGGTATAAAAAGAGCTTCTCAGAGTGTCAGTGTCTCTCAGAAGCCAAGATGGTAAGAGGATCACCAATTCCACCATTGTTGCACAGAAAGATAGTGCAGCAATACTGTACCAGAATGGTGTTACCCAGTGTAAAATAGCAAAGACTTTAAAGTTATCATCATCAACTGTGCATAACATCATCAAAAGATTCAGAGAATCTGGAAAAATCGTTGTGCGTAAGGGTCAAGGCCGTAAAACTCTACTGGATGCTCATGATCTCCGGGCCCTTAAACGTCACTGCACCTCAAACAGGAATCCCACTGTCAAGGAAATAACAGAATGGGCTCAGGAATACTTCCAGAAAGCATTGTCAGTGAACACAATCCACCGTGCCATCTGCCGTTGCCAGCTGAAACTCTACAGTGCAAAGAGGAAGCCATTCTCCACAAGCTCAGACGTTTGCACAGGGCCAGGGGTCATTTAAAATGGAGTGTGGCAAAATGGAAGACTGTTCTGTGTCAGATGAGTCACGATTTGAAGTTCTTTATGGAACACTGGGACGCCATGTCATCCGGACCAGAGAGGACAAGGACAGTCCAAGTTGTTATCAACGCTCCGTTCAGAAGCCTGCATCACTGATGGTATGGGGTTGCATGAGCGCTTGTGGCATGGGCAGCTTGCATGTCTGGAAAGGCTCCATTAATGCAGAGAACTATGTTCAGGTTCTAGAACAACATATGCTCCATCTAGACGTCATCTCTTTCAGGGAAGACCCTGCATTTTTCAACAAGATAATGTTTTGTTGCTTCATTAACTCATTCATTAACTATTTAATTTATTTTAGTAGTTACATTGGTTGCACAGGAGATGGCAATGTTGTGCCAGAAATGTAGGTGTGGTTACCTGGCCTTCAGGTAGTAAACTTTAATTAGTACCAACAGCTGTTTGCCTTTGTTTGCCTCAGTTTGCTGCTCAGTGTTTGGCAACCACAGAGATGCTTTTGGTATGTATTTCTTTTCAATTATCATTTGTAAATTAACAGGAGAAATGTAAATTTATGTTGTCTGGTTTTACATTTTTCTCTTTAAACAAGATTTTGTGTATAATTTTGCTGCATTTTGAAATATAGAGGTAAAGCTTGCATTCTATTTAATAATTTTCTATTAAGGGTTTAAATTTGTTGATTGGAAAAGTAATTTATGTAAATGTGTTTTATTATTCAAGGTTTTCAACCTATTACTCATGGAGCATCAGAGAAATACAAGAAAAGACTAAATGAGTGGAGTTGTCCAGCGTCCTCTGTTGGTGCCAAAGCCTTTTTTCGAGTTCAGGCAAAGAAAATAACTCGACAGATAATGCCAGACCACATTCTGCAGTAATCACAACATCATGGCTACGTAGGAGAAGGATCCAGTACTGAAATGTCCAGCCTGCAGTCCAGATCTTTCACCTATAGAGAACATTTGGCGCATCATAAAGAGGAAGGTGCAACAAAGAAGGCCCAAGACGATTGAACAGTTAGAGGCCTGTATTAGACATGAATGGGAGAGCATTCCTATTTCTAAACTTGAGAAACTGATCTGTGATCTGTGTTCTATTCTGAATAAAATATTAGATGTTGGCACCTCCACATCATTGCATTCAGTTTTTAATTCACAATTTGTTTAGTGTCCCAACTTTTTTGGAATCCGGTTTGTACATAAAAGGGAAAAAAGTGTATTTTCTATAGAACAGAAAATGCATTTAGAGAAAGGAGAACAAAATCTATGTATTGTACACAGACTTAGAGCAAAACTTAAGGATCTCAGTTTACCTTGTGTCATTTCTCGCTGTGGATGAAGACTGTCTTTTGCCAGTTTCTGATTGGCTTTCATTGACCTTGGAAGAGTGCCAGGAGTGAGGCCTGTTTATGGGTTCATTCCTCCTGCAGAAGAGCCGAAAACAGAGAGAATTGGAGAACAAACTCCATATGGAAAACTGTTTCCTTACATACATATATCTTTGCTTTCTTATTTCCAAAGAACAAACAAAAAAGCATTAAAAAATCTACAAAAAACACAACAACAACATCATATGAACATGCTAGATATACAATTTGTAACCAACTTGGCAGATTTCTGATGGAATGGTGCTGTTGAAACTGTTGTGAAATGTCGGTGAGCTCCTAAAGGTCCTTGGTGAATACAGTGCAAGTTCATGTTTAAAAATGGGCATTTAGAGAAGAAAGAGTAGAGATGATGTTTCTATTTAATGGTGTCAGTAATATATAATATTTTTGAATAACTCAATTAATCTTCAAAGTAATGAAAAATTGAAGAATTTTAAATTTGTTTTACCAGTAGTTTGTTAGAAACCTTTGTAGTAAAGATTGTCAGTAAAGCATAAAAAACATACCCTTTAAAACTGTTCTTTCTGGGATAGCATGCCAAAAAACAAACTCAATATTCTAATAAATATTGACACAAAGCAAATGAGACATACATTTTATGTTCTACAAGAATGATGAACAATATTTATCTATGGACATGAATCAAAAGTCAGTGCTCAAAGACATGCCAATAAGGACGAGTGGTGATCAACAAGAAAGATGCAATGAGAGAAATGACTGAAATCATTACTAAACAAGTTGCTTATATGGCATCAGGGATGAGACAGGCATAACGGAATAGAGGAAGATGTACTACTTCTGCAGGGTGAAGCTACAAAACCATACCTCATGGAACTTCGCAAAATCTTCGTAAGAAAGCTTCTTGCCACATGCACATCATTTTCTGAGGGCATTTTTTGAGCTACCATGTTCCAATTCCTGGGCAGCAAGGAGAGGAACACACACACAAACACACTAAGAGCTTACCAACAACATGCAGGACAAACATCACCTTACATTTACCACGGAAGGAAACTTTGTGGACAGCATAGTGCTGCAGAAATATAACATCCATTTTTCAAAAACTCACTAGGGCAAAATAATCTTCTATTTAAGGACAGATACAGTGGAGTAATAAGGTGCTGCTAATTAATGTTATAGCTCCCTCTCCTGGTCAAAATAACCAATGTTTACAGAGTTCTGCCAATACAAATTATGAGAAAACTCACAGGCAGAAAAGTGATAAAAAAATATTTAAAAAATCCAAGAGCAACACAGCTAGAGAGTCAGCTCTTCCTGAGTTCAGTATCAGAACAGGACGTAGCTGAGATGTGCTGGTTGCTCTCGGACTCGGCCATATGGTCTCAGGGGGAGCATGGCCCAGCATGAGGTAGGCGGATTAAGAAAATAGAGACTCTCTTGTACAGTCAGATCAGTGATCGCACCAATTTGTTCAAGCTGTCGTCTGCATCCCAGACATCATTTTTGTCCCCCATAAAGCCCAGAAACCACAGGATAAGGTCACTTTAAGGATATTTTGTGGGGGAAGAATATAATTAGGACTGTTAAGAAATCACAAAAAAGGTTAAATTGGACTGGCTGTGGTTGCGTGCCTGGGAAGAGTCGACGAGGGGCAGGACGGCCCCTAGAAACCATCTTGGCTCCAGCAAACTGGTTGGTCCACTTAAGGTATTTATTTACTGCTTGGTGGGGAAACAGTTTACTGGAACTCTTCTGACTGATTATGCCCTCCAGATAGAGGGCAAAACGTTTCTATAAAAAAGAAACTGTCCAGATGACCCAAATTAGAATTATTGGGTTAAATTTGAGTTTCTTTTTGGAAAAAAGTTTAGTCTTTTATCCAAAAGACTTCATCAGTCTGAGGCCTGCCCACAAGAACTGTCTTATAAATAACACCTTATTGATGTGTTTCAACAACATCAACAGCCCTACCAGAAAGCACATCAGTGACTCTCAGGGGTGAAAGTAGCTTTAAAGTCTTGTTGGAACTAGACAAATAAAATATATACTGTATATGAACGGATCAACATTTTACGTTACTGTTGTCTATCTGTAAGGCAGACATTAGAAGCACTTGACAATGCGGAATATATATTTTGCATATATAATATTATATGTTTCATTTATGAAGAAACTGAGATGTATGAATCACTGACAAATAATCTTTTGCTGATGTACTACAACGTTCTCATAGGACATCCAGGCATCAGACAAACCTTTTGCTCTAAACACTGATTTATTAATGTTGAACAATACCAGGGCAGCTCAACACTTTTAGTCCATCAACAAACCCACCACCACCCCCACCCCATACAAAGCTCCCCAACATTCCATCTGGTAACCAGAAAACGCCCCCTTTAAAGGAACAGTAACAGTGCAACAGCACTAATGAACATCTAACAATAATTTTGGATAATAATTATTACTGGTAATTAATGAACTATGGATCATTACAGCATAAAACATAAATGTGTAAGTGTTTGCTTCAATAGGTTTATGTGAAATTTTAAACACTACAACAGCAACTAACATCCAAATTTGATACCTGAAATTCCGACAACAGTACAGTATAACATAAATTGATAAGAACAGATAGTCATGAGCAAAACCCAAAAGTGGATCTACCCCTCATCAAACGTAACACCTAAAAGATTTTCCGCAGAGGTCTAAAGTAGTTATCCTCTTCAGAGTGTTGGCATGCCATACCACTTGTTGCACGAGCTGCTTTTCTTCCTTTGCCCAGCCAGGTCTTCACATAAGACACTGTGTCCCATTGCATGCATGGTGGTCCAACTGAGCTGACAAAGAGGTTTGCAGCATTTTTGGTAGTCATTTTGCTCCTGTCCTCAGTGATGATATTGTTCATGGTACTGAACCCACACTCACAGTCTGCATTACTTGCTGACAATGGATCCACTGCCACAAGCAATTTCTTCATCCTGTTAGGAATGCTTCTTCCTCTACTTGCCTTGTACTCAATTAATCCAAGGTGGGCCTCATGTTCATTAAGATGTAGGAGATAGCACAAAGCCCTTACCTCATATTCTCCATGTCAGGGATTGTCATTGTCCCACTTGTCAGGGTTAAGGACTGCCATCTGAGAAGCCTGCTGTAAGTCTCTTTTCTGATGGCTGTGACACTGGCCTGTATTTTGTTAGAGGCAGTAGTAAAGAGTCTGTCTTTCAAACTCTCTGCCACTGCTTGAACAAACTGTGCAGAGTCAATGATGGGAGACCTGCCAAACCTTAACTGTACTCCTTTAATTTTCATCTCTTCCTCTGCCTGGCTAGCTTCAACTACAAGTTGTCCTGGGTATGAACTGTTTTTCAATGTGTTTGACATATCAAAGTCAAAGTCAACTTTATTGTCAGAACTGCAATATGTACAGGACATACACAGGATTGAAATTGCGTTTCTCTCAGTCCCTCGGTGCATTATATATTATATATTATCATGATCTCATGGGCCTTTGGGAGTGTGGTCTTCCTGTTCTGAAGAAAGTTCAGTCAGGACATCTGTCATCAGTGCAAGCATTTGATAATACCTCAAAAATGATACCTCATTTGCTAGGATACGTTGAGTAAAACCAAATCTACAGGGTAAAATGTGTCAATAATTATAACATTTAAGGCAATAGGAAAATCAGTGGGACTCACTCAATTTAAAAACTGTGATCGAACATGCAGCTAAGCAGACAAGCAGACGTTTCAATATGAAAACACCAAAAAAATAAAAAACAAGGAAAATGTTTATATTACACATCATATTCAATAAGTTAAAACATTTAGTAAAAATAAGGTTTACATTTATGCATATTAATATGCATAAAATGTTTATATTACACATCATATTCAATATATTAAAACATTTAGTTAAAATACGGTTTCCATTTTATGCATATTAATATGCAGATTTAATATGCAGATTACAGTATTCAACAGTAAAGTCAGATGAAACACTATTTCATATTTAAAAGTCATAAACGGTCTTTCATTTTAAATTACAGATTTTACATTTACAATTACATTCTAGATTTGTTGCACTTACTGTTCTATACAAGATGTAATATATTATTTTGTGATTTGACCTTGACCTAGAGGTCAAATATACGCCCATGGTCACAACATTAGAACTATACAAACCCATATAGCTAAAATGAAAACCGTAACATGTGGGGTATCAAATTGAAGCTGTGACCAACAGGAAACCAATGAAACATCTCTAACAACACCATTTTAAAGTCCAATAAGATAAAGCCGTAAAAACGTAATATCTGGAAATGGAGGACCAATTCTCTCGCAACGCAGGTCTTCAAAAGATGGTTGCTGATGCAGTAAAGCACATCAAATCTCATTGTATTTAAAGATTACAACCTGGGCTTGGGTGTGGGCTGCCCCATGTAGGGGGCAGATACATGTCTTGGACCTAGGGGGTATAGAGGGTGCATCAGGATTATGAATGGAACATGTCGTCATTGTTTGTCTTTGTGTGCGTGAGGATGAGGGTGGGTCTGAGTGAGTGTGTCTGTGTATGAATGTCTAATTGCCAGGCTGGGATTTGGACTGCCCCCTCTCTGTTACATCTGAGGCTACTTGGTGTCGCGCTCCCACCACGTGGCCCCCGGGTGGGTGTCCTTTTGCCTGCAGGCGTGCTGGGGGCCCTTGTTGTCGCTTTCAGGGGTTGGGGGCTTGTGTGTGTGTCGGCTCGGCCTGGTGGCTGCCTGGTGAGGCTCGGGTCCTCTGGTCCTATCGGGTCTGGGCCTGAGGGGTGGGCGTCCCTGGTGCCCGGGCCTCGGTGTCCGGGCCTGGGGCTACGTCAGCGCAACGGGCTCTTGCAGCGGGCTCTGTATGCTGTTCAGTGTCAGGAGGGCTGTGATCAGTCATATCTGGGAAACTAAACAGCCACTGGCCAAAAGGATGGCCCAGCACAGAAGATCAACATCATCAGGTCAGGACTCTGCGGTCTACACTCATCTCCAGGCCAGCGGTCACTCTTTCAGGGATGAAGATGTTCACATCCTTGATAGAGAGGAACAATGGTTTGAGAGAGGAGTAAAGGAGGCCATCTTTGTGAAAAGAAACCGTCCATCATTAAACAGAGGTGGAGGCCTCCGGGTTCAACTGTCCCCCACTTACAATGCTGTTATTGCTAGTATCACTCAGCCCTCTGTGAATAGCAAACAACCATCAGGGTGCTAACGATCCATCGTCAGGCTGATGGTCCTCCTTGATCATGTGAGCAGCTGGTTTCGGCTGTCATCAGCCAACTGGTTGATCCACTGTGAGAGGGTGCTATTTATAAGACTGAGCTGAATACAGCTTCTCAGACTGAGGAAGTCTTTCGGACGAAAGACGAAACATTTCTACAATTTTTTTTGCTTTGCTTTGTTTTGTTTTTTGAATATCCAGAGGACCAGATTTAGCTTTTTTAGATTTTTCTACCTGGATTATTGAACATGTATCAGGGTAGTTCAGAAACAAATTGAAATGGGGAAAAAAGCTATTTATTAACAGATTGTTATATTTTAGACTGCTTATTGCTAGAGAATCTATTCTGACCTAGCCTGGTTAAAACCAGACCCTTGTCCTTCACTTCGCTTCGTGCTAGGGTCTGGAGTTTTTCCTATAGAGAACCGATTCTTGCTGGAGGCGTGGCCTCTGCTGAGGTTACCCAATCGTTAACGTTTGGCCGTGACGTATGTTGCGCGGAGCTGCAACATACGTCACGGTTAGCCTGTCCAGTCCAGTTAGCCTGGCGAGGGCCAGGCTAACGCCAAAAATACACTACATGCGTTCCGGCTCGCCCCGCTCCGGTCCGACCTCTGCAGCAAATACGCACCCATTATAATCAATGACAGAATTTACACTGGCTCCGCACGGCGGCGGCGAGCTGCGGAGAGCGGACGGCAGTCCGTCAAAATTAGAAATTTTTCTATTTCTGCCGGACGCCGGAGATGTGCCGGAGTCAACTTTTGAAGATTACGTCGCACCAACAGGAAAAGGAACGAGCACCACTTCCGTATTTACAAAATAAAATCACCATGGGCGGACTTAAAGATCCACTGACATGATTTTTCTACTATTCATCAAATTGCTCAAAATATATATATTTTATCATTTAAATACGTTCGTTTTTGCAAACAAAATGATAAATCACTTTAATTTTGCTTTAAAAGTGATTTTGAACTTTAAGCCGTGTTTAATCTTGGGAAATCTGTTTACACCTGAACGCACCATCTGTGACGTAGTGTCCAGAGTGAGAGGCAGAGGGCTCCAGTCTCTTCAATAGCGGACATTTTAAAACCTGACTAATTTAGCAATCTAAGTGAAGATTTGAGTTATTTGTCTTCATTTTGGGAAGCAGAAAATTGTTTGGGTGATGGAACAAGAAACAACAGGATCTAATTTAGGTCTGATGCTGTATCAGACTTACCTTCATGTGGAGCTGCGCACACCGTGACAAGCTCAGAGCTCTGCCTCAACTCTGGACATTACATCACAGATGGTGCGTTCGGGTGTAAACGGATTTCCCACGATTAAACACAGCTTGAAGTTCAAAATCACTTTTAAAGCAAAATTAAAGTGATTTATCATTTTGTTTGCAAAAACTAACATATTTAAATGATAAAATATATATATTTTGAGCAATTTGATGAATAGTAGAAAAATCACGTCAGTGGATCTTTAATCCTAGCTCTATACGGATTTATTTGTACAAAAATGCTGTCAAACTATCATTTATGACTACACCTACAAACGCAATACAATAAATAAATAAATAAAGTATTTTATTCTGAAATGTAATACATCACTTCCTGTTGCTCAAACCATGTCCTGTCGCTCATTTACGAGAGAAGATCAAGGCAGCAGTCTCTACTGTTGTTCTCCTTCTTCCACCGAATGAATTGTTTTGTTCTGACTTACTTATTTATCACTTGATTTATCGCGTGATCTCGCAATTCCCGCGCATGCGTCTCAGAGCGGCGCATCCAGTCGGACCTGAGCTGAGCGGAGGAAGTAGAAATTGGACTTGCTCAGCTGCGACCTGCGGAGCGGGGCGGAGCCGGACCGCATGTAGTGTATTTTTGGCGTAACTGTTCAGATAAACAGCTCGGAAACCACTCGTGGATATTTTTTCTGCTACCAGTGTGTAATTATATGGCTCTAATTTACTGACTGTTGACCTGGATAAAACATTTGAGATAAAATTCAATTTTTTATAATTTATTTTCGTAGCTCCCCCGAGGCTGTTTGGAAAATGTCAAACCGAAACAATTTAAATCTAGCAGATTTGACCATTTCGTGAATTGATTTAGGAACGGTTAAGCTCGAGAACCCTTTTGCTATAACGTCAGCTAAGAAATGTATTTTTTCTCAGCAAAGAAATAATAGTTTTTTACCGTGTTTTCTTGTAAATTCCTTCGTGCCGGCAGCCATTTTGATCAGGGCAAACTGCGTATGAAATCGACGTCGTTCAAAACTCCGCCTTCTGTTCTCTGATTGGTCCGGTCAAAAATCTACCGGCGAAATCCTTCTCTATGGGAGAAGTCCCAGACGGAGCAGTGAAGGGACATGAGAATTGAGCGGAGCTGCGTAGGAAGGCGAGGGCCAAGCTAATTCTGACCCAGCTGTGACTGGTTCTGAATGACTGCTTTACAGCAGACAGCCACCCCCCTCTCTTCCTGGTATGGGCTCTTTGCACGTACGGCGCTGATGTCACAACCGCATGAGCAAAATACGACTTGCTAGCTTCTGCTTTGAGGAAATACGACAGCTAGGAAAGATAAACTTGTGTTTCAGAAACAAGTTAAACATTATCACGAATGCTGCTATGTCCATAAGTGCATGGCATCGTCCACGTACAATAGTCTTTTAAGTTCCCATGGATTTCCAAGCAATGCTGAATTAAGAAGACGGTGGTTAGTGAGTATTCGTCGGGACAAGTTTAACATAACACCACACAGAAAAGTTTGCAGTCTGCACTTCACTTCAGATCAGCTGGTTCCATCTAAAACTGCTGGGGGGAGAAGGATGGTAAATAAAGGAGCTGTCCCTGTATTGTTGCAATGGAATGACTACCGTAATTTCCGCCTGAAAGGTCGCACCGTTATATAGATCGCTTTGTCCAATTATTGGGATTAAATTGGAAAAATCCATAAACAGATCGCACCTTTATTTAGGTCGCATCTACAGTATTATGTGTCACCGCTACGCGACGCTTCAGCGCCTCATTTACCCTGCTGAAAATGGCGGCCACAGAAGCAAGCGAGCACGGAAGGACTTTACAAGATTAACAAGGTAAAAACAATTATTTGTTTGCTAAAAATTATAGCTGACATTATAGCACAAGGGTTCCTGAGCTCAACCGTTCCTTAATAAATTCACGAAATGGTCAAATCTGCTGGATTTAAATTGTTTCGCTTTGACGTCTTCCAAATGGTCGCGTGCACTGCGAAAATAAATGACAAATAAATCGAATTTTAGCTCAAATGTCTCATACAGGTCACAGTTTGTAAATGACAACCAAGTAATTACGTTCTGTAGGCTTCAAGAAAATCTGCGGTGTGGTTTATGAGTTATTAGACAAAAAGTAGCAGCAAAATAACCCGAAGCTAACGCAACACGTTTAAGTCTATAAAACGTCAAATTTTATCTCAAATGTCTCATACAGGTCAACAGTTCGTAAATGAATACCAAATAATTACTTTCTGTAAGCTGAAAGAAAATCCGCCGAGTGGTTTATGAGCTATTTGCTAAAATATACACGGAAATAAAATGAGGCTAACGCGACACGTTTACGTCTATAAAACATCGAATTTGATCTCAAATAAACTGCAGGACCTACACAGCAACCGCCTCACTCGGAAAGCCCACTGCATGGCAGGTGATCCCACACACCCACTACACAGCTGCTTCAGACTGCTGCCATCAGGGAGGAGACTGAGGAGTCTCCAGGCTCGAACCAGCAGACTGAGAGACAGCTCTGTTCATCAGGCAGTCAGGATGCTAAACACTCTGCCTGCTCTGCCCCCCCTCCCATTTGAACTGCCTTAACACTAAAACTTTCTCACACATTACCACACAACACAAAGATTTTAACACTGGACTCTGTGTCATCAAACGGGTTATTCACTAAACTCTCGGTCATGTGCTCATACAGTTTGCACTACTTCTCATACTTGCACTAATGTTTGTATTACATCACTGCCTATAGTCATAATACTGTTTACATTCTCTGTTTACATTTATTAATACTGTTTACTTTTATTACTACTGCTTACATTTAATTACTACTGTTTACATTTACACTACTCTAATATCTACACCACTGCTGATACATATACAGTGTGCTCTGACCGGTCTTATTTAGGGATGCCCAATGTGCCTTACTGCATATGCCACTTTTTGCCTCTATAACAACATCAACTACTACCTCATACATATACTGTGTACATTAACTCATACGCTGCTTTGCCACTTTGCAAATGTCAATGCTAGAAACCTTTAGTTTATTTTAGTTATACTTTTTATACTCTTTTTTATACTAGTATGCAAAAACTCAGGACAGTATTATGTTCATTAAATGTTTAATGTTTTAGTTTTAGAGTTGGTGTAAATTTTCATACTCTTATACCACTATGCAAAAACTCAGGACAGTGTTAGTTTTACTATTTTATGCTTATGTCTATTATTATATGTTTCAGTGTTTCAATGTTTAGATGTTTACTGTTGCACCGAGGGACTGAGAGAAACGCAATTTCGGTCCTGTGTATGTCCTGTACAGTACATATTGCAGATCTGACAATAAAGTTGACTTTGACTTTGACTTTTGAAATATCTCATACAGGTCAACAGTTTGTAAATGAATACCAAATAATTATTTTCTGTAAGCTGAAAGAAAATCCGCCGAGTGGTTTATGAGCTATTTGCTAAAATGTACACGGAAATAAAACTAGGCTAACGCGACCCGTTTACATCTATAAAACATTGATTTTTTTTATCTCAAACATCTCATAAAGCTAGTCAGTTGTAAATGTCCATACAGTGATTACTTTCTGTAAGTTTGATAAAAATCTGTCCTGTGGTTCTTGACTTATCTTTCTAATAAACACAGCTATTATCTTTCTAATAAACACAGCTAACAAACACAGGTAACAGGAGTTACCTCCAGAGCAGGAGGCCGGGCAGCGACAGAGTCAGTCCGAGCAGAGGAGGCTTTTTTCAGACACATGAGCTGGAAACGGTCGGTAGACTCTCTGGATGTGTCCCCTAGCGGACAAAAGTGGTACTGCACGATTTTTTTTTTCCAAAATGAAAAACGATCATATCTGAGCCAAAAATTGGTCTAAAAATATGGGAAAAAATCCATAAACAGGTCTCACCTCTCTATAGGTTGCAGGGCATGCAAATTAGGCAAAAAACTGCGACCTATAGTCCGGAAAATACGGTACTCTATTCAGCCTTCAAGACCAAGTGTATGAGAAAGAGTGAGGAGACCTGAGCCAGATAACCCAGCAGATGAGCAACCAATACAGTCCTACTCTGGATAACGATTATTGCTCTGTCCCAGAACCCGCTGGTCTGGACATGGCAGTAAATGTAAACTCTTAAATAAAAGAATAAATAGACGCGTTAAAGAAACAGATCGATGAACTTCAAATCCAATCTACGTTTGGATTACAATGGTTCGCAGGGTCCGATGATGACATCCGATTCTACACAAGGTAAGTTGCACTTAGCTTGCAGATTAGCTTGACACATAGCAATGAAATGTAAACAAAGTTGGGCAGCATTATTTACTTTGAAAAACTAAATACTGTACAAAGTACAGTACTTCTAGGAGTAGTTTTACTACGCAATAGTTTCTACTTTTACTTGAGTACAATTTTTAGTTACCCAACTCACCTCTGGTTATTTAACTGAATAAAGAACAATTTTATTTAACAAAAAAATGCAACAGAAAGACTTACACTTCATGTTTAAGTCACAATAGGTCACAAGCTTCATTGTTCAAAAGTTATTTTCTGTTTGCTGAGCCTTTTGTGCCATAGGGAGATCAAGTGAAAATAAAGTAAACTTTATAAATTGTTACTGGAAGTAATAATAATAATAATAATAATAATAATAATAATAATAATAATAATAATAATAATAATAATAATAATAATAATAATAAGGGTAATTAAGGTTGTATCATAATAATAAGTAAAAGTAATTAGTGAATTACTGAAAATTATCTACAGTGTTACTGTGTTCTGTACCAACAGATTTGCAAGTTATTGTCACTTCATGATGTTTTGGGAGTTCATTGAACCTTCTGTCCACAAAATGATTCGCTCATTAAGAGCCAGAGCTGCAGAGGGAAGGAACGAAGCAGTAACTGCTTTCAGAGCAACACATACGGTTTGTATTTACAGCTTCCCCATGTACGCATTGGTTATGCTTTAAGAAGAAATGAAATTGCGCTTTCTATAGCTGCCCACTGCCCCACCTGGTGGTGAATGGGTTAAATGCAGAGTCAAATTTCGTCTTGTATGGGAACATACACAGATGACAAAAATGTGACATTATTATTATTAATACAGATTAGAGTTATTCAATTATGTTATCCCCAGATAATGCTACTTGCATTTTATTTTATTTAAAAAAAAATGTATGTCTGCTTTTGCTTTTTGCTCTTACCAGAGGCATTCCTTGCAACCCATTGACGAGCTGTTCTTATTCCAAATGTACCTGGCTGCAGGTCTTAAGGAGAGAGACTTGACAAACTGGTTTAATATTCACCCTTTCACTGCAAGCCGCATTATTTGTTCATGGACCAATTATTTGTACACACTTTTGGGTTCTTTGGCCCTGTTTACACGGACACGATGGGGGGAAACGTAGGTTTTTGCATATGTTAATTAATTACAGCAAAAGATCTGCATTGACACGGGCGAAATCTGTGTTTACATGCATCTGCTGGAATCTCCCCCGCCCTCATGAATCTGCTGTAGTTATCATGCTGGGTCATTAGATGGCGCTGTGAATTTTTGCACCTTCAGAGTCAGAGTCAGAGTCAGAGAGTCTTTATTGTCATTTGCACCGCATGTGGTACATGTGATGAAAACGAGATTATGTACACGGGGTCCCAGTTACATCCAACAACAAATGCAAGAGAAAAACAGTAATAACATCTAGAATTAACTAAGAAAAACATCAACTAGTAATACACTAAGCCTAATATAGTGGAAATAAACAGCAGCACGAACATGAGTTTGTATGAGCAGATGGTCACAGATGAACACAGATGAACACAGCAACAAGAAAACAGATCAGCATCAGCATCAGCATCATTCACCTAATGCACATGCGTGTTTCCTCAGTATGCTGAGGTATGCGGTCCGGGGGCCTTTCTGGGTGGAGTTTGCATGTTCTCCCCGTGCATGCGTGGGTTTCCTCCGGGTACTCTGGTTTCCTCCCACAGACCAAAAAACATGTATGTTAGGCTGATTGGTGACTCTAAATTGACCCTAGGTGTGAGTGAGAGAGTGGATGGTTGTTTGGTGTGAGTGAGACAGGTCCCTCTTGTAAATGAGTCCCCGTGACTCAACAAGGCTAGCCTGTATAAATAAAGGTTGAATGAATGCTGCTTTCTTCTGGGCTAAAAGTGCATCTAACAACAACTTAACAATAAGTTCAGCTTCTCAGATTGAGGAAGTCTTTCGGACGAAAGACGAAACATTTCTACAATTTTTTTTGCTTTGCTTTGTTTTGTTTTTTGAATGTCCAGAGGACCAGACTTAGCTTTTTTAGATTTTTCTACCTGGATTATTGAGCATGTATCAGGGTAGTTCAGAAACAAATTGAAATGGGGAAAAAGCTATTTATTAACAGATTGTTATATTTTAGACTGCTTATTGCTAGAGAATCTATTCTGACCTAGCCTGGTTAAAACCAGACCCTTGTCCTTCACTTCGCTTCGTACTAAGGTCTGGAGTTTCTCCTATAGAGAACCGATTCTTGCTGGAGGCGTGGCCTCTGCTGAGGTTACCCAATCGTTAACGTTTGGCCGTGACGTATGTTGCAGCTCCGCCTGCAACATACGTCACGTTAGCCTGTCCAGTCCAGTTAGTTCAGATAAACAGCTCGGAAACCACTCGGTGGATATTTTTTCTGCTACCAGTGTGTAATTATATGGCTTTAATTTACTGACTGTTGACCTGGATAAAACATTTGAGATTAAATTCAATTTTTTATAATTTATTTTCGTAGCTCCCCCGAGGCTGTTTGGAAAATGTCAAACCGAAACAATTTAAATCTAGCAGATTTGACCATTTCGTGAATTGATTTAGGAACGGTTAAGCTCGGGAACCCTTTTGCTATAACGTCAGCTAAGAAATATATTTTTTCTCAGCAAAGAAATAAGTTTTTTACCGTGTTTTCTTGTAAATTCCTTCGTGCCGGCAGCCATTTTGATCAGAGCAAACTGCGCATGAAATCGACGTCGTTCAAAACTCTGCCTTCTGTTCTCTGATTGGTCCAGTCAAAAATCTACCGGCGAAATCCTTCTCTATGGGAGAAGTCCCAGACGGAGCAGTGAAGGGAAATGAGAATAAAGCAGAGCTGCATAGGAAGGCGAGAGCCAAGCTAATTCTGACCCAAAGTACAGCTGTGACTGGTTCTGAATGACGGCTTTACAGCAGACAGCCACCCCCTCTCTTCCTGGTATGGGCTCTTTGCACGTACGGCGCTGATGTCACAACCGCATGAGCAAAATACGACTTGCTAGCTTCTGCTTTGAGGAAATACGACAGCTAGGAAAGATAAACTTGTGTTTCAGAAACAAGTTAAACATTATCACGAATGCTGCTATGTCCATAAGTGCATGGCATCGTCCATGTACAATAGTCTTTTAAGTTCCCATGGATTTCCAAGCAATGCTGAATTAAGAAGACGGTGGTTAGTGAGTATTCGTCGGGACAAGTTTAACATAACACCACACAGAAAAGTTTGCAGTCTGCAATTCACTTCAGATCAGCTGGGGGGAAACGTAGGTTTTTGCACATGTTAATTAATTACAGCAAAAGATCTGCATTGACACGGGCGAATTCTGTGTTTACATGCATCTGCTGGAATCTCCCCCGCTCTCATGAATCTGCTATAGTTACCATGCCGGGTCATTAGATGGCGCTGTGAATTTTTGCACCTTCACCTAATGCACATGCGTGTTTCCTCAGTATGCTGCTTTCTTCTGGGCTAAAAGTGCAGCTAACAACAACTTAACAATAAGTTAAAACTGGAATTTGGATAAGAGTCTACAGATTTGACGCCAAGCGGGACCCGCTTCATCTAACAAGCTTCACACTGGTCGCTGAGTGGACCAGAACCGAGTCGACGAGGATGATGTCGGACTTTAGTCCATGATAAACAGCTGATTTACAGCAGGTAATTCAATGGTTTTTTTGTTTGTTTATCAGGATATCCAAAGGTGGGCGGATGAACGCTAGGGAGCGCTAAAGCGCTATTCCGCTTACAGTGGACCTAAACTTTTTGTCAGCGTTTTTGTGAATTGACTAACTTTTATAATTCAAAAAACATTTGGGCAGCACGTTGGCACAACTGGTAGAGCTGCTGCCTCTCAGCGAGAAGGTTGCCGGTTCAAATCCCGGTCCGGGGCCTTTCTGGGTGGAGTTTGCATGTTCTCCCCGTGCATGCGTGGGTTTCCTCCGGGTACTCCGGTTTCCTCCCACAGACCAAAAAACATGCTTGTTAGGCTGATTGGTGACTCTAAATTGACCCTAGGTGTGAGAGTGGATGGTTGTTTGGTGTGAGTGAGACAGGTCCCTCTTGTAAATGAGTCCCCGTGACTCAACGAGGCTAGCCTGTATAAATAAAGGTTGAATGAATGAATGAATGAATGAATTCATAAGCGGATTTGTGCTATTTTTATTTAAAATGCAGTACCGCTAATAACTAATTATCTATCAGTAAAAACCAATAAACTTATTTACAAGCTCTTATGCTGCTTGTTTTATATTTTTCCCCACCGTAAACAGCAGAAAGGAGGAAGGGTGTGAGGGTGAGGGGGGCAGAGCTGAGAACAGACTCGGCTCTACCATGTAGGTAAATGCCTGGGGGTCCCATTTCAGCAGTGGCCCCGGCCCCGCCTCGCCCCGTGCAGTCACCTACATCACTAACATTGATCCTGCTTGTTAATGTACATTTAACATAAAAATAATTATAGTTACGATGAAAACGATCATTAAATACGCAATAAAAAAACGGTCGATTTCTTTATCCCCCTACTAAAAATGGACTATTCCATGTTGATGACAACTTCCGGGTCAGTCGTGAACTCGAGGGCTAGTTCTGTGGCTAGCTGGTTGTGCTGGGTACTTGGATAAATCCGCAGACAACCCCGCTGTTTCAAGCCAAATTAACATGGCCGGATGATTTTATTGTGTGTTTTGTGATGACCATTTGACGGTGAGTCATTATTTTCATGTATTTTAGTTACTTTTCATTAAATCTGTTGACTACCTATAGACGCTAACTCTGTGTCTGCCGGCTGGTTGTGCTGGGTTACTAATGATCCGTAGAGAACCCCGCTGTTTCAAGCCAAATTAACGTGGCCGGATGATTTTATTGTGTCTTTTGTGTCGACCATTCGACGGCGAGTCGTTAGTTTAATGTATTTGGGTTACTTTATGTATAAATGCGGTGGCGACACACCCGTGTATTTGAGATTTAAACGTGGTTTTAGGGATTAAAAGATCATTCTATTTTTTGTTAATTTCGTGGCCGAATAGAATATATGTACGTAAAGTATTAAATAAATCCTTTGATTTTTGTAATTTCATCCTTTTAGGATCATTTTTGTTACTTTTCAGTTGGCAGTGTAGTGCAAATATTGCATAAAGCTGCCGGCTGTATGTATGTATGTATGTATGTATGTATGTATGTATGTATGTATGTATGTATGTATGTATGTATGTATGT
>JBBPBX010061644.1:0-21058 GCA_038048925.1 Garcialebias charrua | reverse complement strand
ATGTGTGTATGTATGTGTATATATGTATATATATATATATGTGTATGTATATACAGTATATATATATGTATATATGTATATATGTAATGTATGTATATATATATATATGTATATATATATATATATATATATTTTTTTTCTCTCTCTTTTGTTTTCTATTGTTTATTGTTTGATTGTTTATTGTTTAAGGAAATTCTACCATTACTGTTCATTGTTCTTTAGTTTTAGCAGGTCGCTTTCGTAAATGAGCCCATGAGGTTCAAAAGATTTACCTGACTAAATAAAGGTTGAATGAATGAATGAATGAATGTTCACTGAATTTGCTGAAAAGAACTATACTGAAATGTGTTCTAAACCACTACCTGGAACAAAATCCCATGTTCTTGAAGCTGAATTATACTTGCACCATTTCAACTGCAGTCTTCAACCTCTAAATAGTCTTTAAACAACTTTGAAATACTGTAGTTCTAACCTTTCCCCACCAGTCACTTGCCTTCAGCTTGGCATTTTTCAGCGCAATGCCGACTTTGATATCTTCTGTAATGTCTCGCACCATCCTGACATGTGTGGAACTTGCCTTGTATGGTTTTTTTTTTTCTTTTGCACTGTATTTGTGACCACTATGTCTTGTTTTAATATCAGTTTTTTCTACTTAACAATACTAATTTAACCTTTTGTATGTGTTTCTCTTTTCTTAAAAACGCACCACTTGTGATTTCGTAGGTGGTTGATGTTAGCAGGCGTGCAAACTCCCCGGTGCATTACTTCTGTTAGTGTCCAGCCGGTTCATCCAAAACAAATTTCCTCACGGCCAAAACATCCGACGCTGCCCTCTGGGTGGATCCGACCCGAGGTGAAGGCTCTGTTCTTCCGTCCAGAGCCTACCTGCAACGTACCTTAAGTTATTTTCTTCTTTACACTTCTCCACTGCAACAGCAGCTCCCAACACGCTACTCCATCAGTCAATCAACACAGGTGTACTACCAGCGCAGCTAAAAACACTTAAGGGCGAGGCATAGCTGCGCGCTGGACCGAGCGCGGCGCCACGCTGTGTGAGCGCTGTGTGAGCGCCGTGCGTGCGCCGCTGCACAAGCCTTTTGAACGCTCGCGCGAACGCGCAAAGCTCTTTTTTTACGACCGTGCACGCTTGCGCAGTGTCTCACAATAAACTGCCCTGGTGGCGGACTGTTTTGTATGACACACAAATGAATTAAATTCTTCTTTATCGCTGATCTGGCCTTTTCTTTTGTTTTTTTGCCTAAAGTCAAGTAATCGCTTCATCCTCTGTTCACTCCATGACTGAAATGAATGAATTCATGTCCTACCTGGCAGCGCGATGTTTTAACTATTTCCTGGTGGGCTGTGAGCAGCTGGAATAGCGCTCCCTGTTTTTATTTTTTAGAAGTTTATATTAACATATACGCCATTTTGTGGCTGAAAAACTAGCGGAAAATTAGCGGAAATGACGACACTAAGGAAATGATGTCAAGAATTTGGAGCGAAAACGCGAGAATTCACGCGAGAACGAGAAAAGAGCTGTGCCAATGAACTAGAGCTGTCATCGGGCCGGAAATCCACGGCCCTACCCTACCCGAGCCCTTAGTTTAATTACCCAAGCCCGAGGGAGCCCGCTCATTTCCTAGAAATCACCGCCCGACCCGACCCTACCCGATTAAAAAAAAAACAAAAAAAAAAACACTACCTTTATTTATTAAAAAAATAATGGTCGAAAACAGCCTATATTGCACAACCTGGCTTGAATTATAACAGTAACAGTGATAAAGAACAATAAAAAGTATCACAAATATATTAATAAGAACTGCACAAACATGAACAAAATAAAACGCGCATATATCAAGATGGCTTTGTTTGCGCCGGCCGGAGCGGCCGTCAGCTGCGCAGCCTCTTCAGCTGTGAAATCGGTCAAGAAGTTTTTCTACTTACATGGCTTACATGTTGTCATGTAAGAACAATATCGCGTCCACTGTAGCAGGTTTGAGAGATGTCCTCCTCTGATCGATTGTGAGTCCAGCCGCGCTGAAAACTCTCTCGCTGCTGCTGCTGCTCGCTGGGATGCAGAGCAGCAAACTCAGCAAAACTCCCACTCAGCAAAAGAACTTGATGTTGTTCTTCTTTGTTTTGATGGAGGAGGTGTGAGCGCGCTGCTCGCGGTGACTTTTGATGTTGAAGCTTCAGGAAGTTCAGGTGCGGCAACTTGTTCCGCCGCAGATGAGAGCAGTGTGCGGACGTGAGCGTGCACCTGACGCACGTCAGCTGCTGGGCTGAGTTGCGCAATTTAGTGGCTGCGCTGCGGTTTTCACCATCTAAATTCACTCTATTAATTATTTCCTCATCAGTAAACTTACTGCCTTATATTCTTTACAAGCAGATTAAAACAATTTTATATTGTGTGCATTTTTATTTAGTTTTGTTTGTGCTGTATGATTAAAAAAAACCACATCAAAGCCCGAGCCCGACCCGGCCCGCCAATCAAACGCAAAAATATGGCCCTACCCTACCCGAAGTCGGGTAGGGCTCGGGTAGGGTAGGGCTCGGGCGAAGAAACGACACCTCTACAATGAACGCGCGTGCACACAACGCGCGCGTTGAGCGCCGTTGGGACAAACGCTCAGCTTTGCCTCGCCCTTTAGACTGGCTGAGCCCCGCCCCCTCCACCAGTGAACTGTCAAAAGGTACCAAAAATAAAAATAACAAACAAACAAAAGACAGAAGAAAAATGTGACCACGTAACACATGCCTGTATATTACTGAGACATAAACCGTTGATCCTTGAAGTAAAGATGGCTAAATGGAGCACTGGTTCTCAAAAGTTGAGTAAGAACACATGTTGCAGCACAGTAGATCAGTTGATAGCACGGTTTGCTATCAGTGAAAAAGTTGCCAGATCAAATCCCAGGTTTGGTGGGGTGTCAGCTTCACAAATGGTAAAATGGTAAATGGAGCTTATTTATATAGCGCTTTCCAGCCCCCTGTGAGGAGCCCCAAAGCGCTTTACAATACCAGCCATCCACCCATTCATTCAGACATTCATACACCGGTAGTGGTAGCCTGCCTTGCAAGGCGCCGTCCAGACCTACCGAGAGCAACTCGGGGTAAGTGTCTTGCCCAGGGACACAGGGACACACACAGCTGCCATAGACCCTTTTGGGTACAGTTTGCATGTTCTCTTCATGCATGCGTAGGTTTTCTCCAGATACACCATTTCCTCCCACAGACCAAAAACATGTACCATATTTTTTGGATTATAGGTCGCACCTTTTTATGGTTTTTTCAAGGCCTGCGACCTATACACCAGTGCGACCTATTTATGGATTTTTTTCCATATTTTTAGACCAATTTTTGACTCAGTTATGAGCCTTTTCAGAGACGGACTCGTCTCGTGTTAGCTTCTGTTAGCTTCTGGCAGACATTAGCAGTAGAGCTAAACACTCTGTCCATATTGCCGGGTTGACTCAGCGGTCACGCGGCGCGTCAGTGGTGGATGACGCGTTACGTCGGCGGTGACGTAGGTGCGACCTATACACCGGTGCGACCTATTTATGGATTATTCCAATTTTTTGGCAATAATTGGACACTGCGACCTATATTCCGGTGCGACCTATAATCCGAAAAATACGGTATGTTAGGCTGATTGGTAACTCTAAGTTGTCCCTAGGTGTAAGTGAGAGAGTGGCTGGTTTGTCTCATTTTGTTGTTTGGAGTCACCATTTTGATGTACAGTACTTTGTACCAGTATAACTATGAAGGCAGACCAAAAAAAAATCAAGTAGAGTCACCTGTCCCAAAACAAATGTTGTTATCTGAATCTGGCTTCCCCGCTTGGCCTTGAATAGGCCAACTAAGGTTAAAGCTGATACATGTAACTTTTCTAACAATATTTTTTAACATATTTCTTCACTCTGTCACTATCTCCTGACAGACTGATGTTAGACAAGTAATCTCTGAAAAAAACTATAGTCCCCTTGCTTCTCTAAAAGCATTTAAAAAAAACACAGTGACCCGCCGTTAACCAGCCAATAAAAACAGTTTTTAACCAGCCAATAAAAACAGAGCTTCTCACTTCTCACGCTCCTAACCCACGCCCCCGCCTGTCCCAGCCCGCAGCGGCCGCGCAGGTTCTCGTTCAAAGCATTGCAAAGCGATGCAAAACTGTTTTGTATGTGACACAAATGTATTAAATTCCCCTTCTTCATCCCTGATCTGGACTTTTCTTTTGTTTTTTTTTGCCAAAAGTCAAGTGATCGCTTCATCCTCCGCTGAGTCCATGAATGAATTGAGGAAATGAATGAATTTGTCACGAGCGAATTAAACTCTGGTTCAACGTGGCTGCACGAGGCTCTGCAGATTTCATGGTGTTCTGGTGTGCTGGACCAGCGCTCCATGTTTTTATTTTATTTTTTAGAACATTTTATTAACATATAAACACGGAAATTCGGAGCAGCTGCGACAGTACATGAAGTGGAGGCGGAGTTAAGGAAGCTGAGCTGAATTACAGCGAGAGCGAGGGGGAGCAGAGCCATATATGGCTCTGAGGGGGAGGGACCAGAAACGTGCCTCTGTTCAAAATTTTTCCAAGTTCCAGCGTGTTCCAGAAACTACATATAGCAGCTTTAAGGTGTGAGGTGTGATTTGTCAATTTACATAGGTATGTTGTATCTTATCTCAGCCTTTAAAACCTTGCTCACTCGCTCTCTGCTCTTTGAATTGAGAAAGCTCCTCGGATGAGAAGTGAAACGTCTTCTGTTACAAATAAAGTCCAGTTGTTTCTGTATTGAACGCCTTTTTTATTTTATTTTATCATGTCCTGGATGACTGAGAATCTTCACCAGCATATATAAATAAACTGAATTTAATTTAATTTAATTTAATAAAGGTTAAATAAATGAATGTCTCTATGTGTCCCTGTGATGGATTGGAGACCTGTCCATGGTGTCCCCCACCTATCGGACAGTGACGGTTGGATATGGGCACCAGTGACCCCCAGCGACCTGGAAAAAAAGAATTTGGTAAAGATGATGGATGTAAAGATAATGGATGGCTGGATGAATATTAAATAATCATTGAACTTGCTTGTTTACCTGAAGAAAAAAAAACTCCATAAACTATCTTTTTGTTGTTTTAGTATGTTTTGTTATCATTATAATCTGTTTCCAACTGCACAGATTTATCATTTCAGCCAGCCTCTCCAGCTGACCTGCTGTGCACTGACCTAAATCGTCTCTCATGGGATTTCATTAACGGTGATAATGAACCTAAATTTAGTTCCTAATTTCATTGTTGTGTCAAGAAACGCTCTCCAGGCATCAGGTTTGTTTAGAGTGGAGTTGTTCTCTGCTGTCCTGCGTGTTGTAACAAATCATTTGCTCACCTCTGACTCCTGTCCAGTTGAATGTTGTCTGGATGTAAACACCCACTGCTCAGTAATCTGCCAACAATAGCTGGGCACTTTTGGTTATTTAGCTACATGAAAATGACTTTGTTATTGGAAAACATTTATTCTTATGTCTTGTGATCCAGGTCAGTGAGTCCTGACTGAGTGTGCATCAATACTAAAAAAGACTAAGAATTTTTAGCAGAAACGCAGTGTTTGAAAAGGAAAAATGGGCAAAATCGAAACTGTGTGGACACCAAATTGGGGGAGAGGGTTTAAGCTGTATAGATTTGTGAGGAAAAGGTAAAAAAAAGGGGGAGGACATCAGGGCCATGATGATTCATCCCATCCTCTGCACACTGAATAAATAGCAGACTATTTCCACATCATAAATATCATCCCACTTTTTAATGTGCTCATCTCCAAGGTGGGCCCAGACTACAATACCCTGGGGTGTTTTTAGAGAAGAGGCTGGTGGTGACTACATGTGGACTGATCCTTTAGCTGAAGCTGCAGGAGGAGAGGCAGAGAGGGGCACGGGGTGGCTCAATCCCTAAAGCAGAAACCCTATCATTCCTGAATCCAGAGGGGCCAGATGTGCACCAGATGCCAGGGTGAACAAAAGAATGCATTACCGGTACTCATTTTCAGATTGATGACTTTCCCCTTCAGTTCCCCAACTTGGATGAGCGAATACGCGAGGGGGAGTTAAAGACAGGTGAGCACACACCTCAACTTGTGCAGTAATACTACAGTTACTTACCACGAAGCCTTCTGGGATTACCAGTCAACATTTTAAACCAAAATAGAAAATGTATGGGTGTACAGTTTCTCTTGAATCCTTTTTTGAATGGAGACATCTTGTGCTGAGCAAGTTGGTGACATTGGGCTCCAATTTGTTCTGGCATGTTGAGGGTTGTGCTCATTTTTCTGAATGTCAGGCATTGTCCCCTCTGATGAATCTTCTGGCCTGAAGCCTGGGCGGATTGGGCCTACGGTGGCTTACAGGCAGATGATTGATGACTGGAGAAGTAGTCTTCAGCTTTGCTCTGATTTGCTCCCGAGCAGGAAATCTGACAGCCCCAATCACCCGACGGACATTAGAATTGGTTCCTAAAATATCCGACGCAGAAACCTCAGCCAAGTCTCACTGTCTAAACTGCCCGTGCTGATCTGTGCTTTGAAACTGTGGAAAATCCAAGTCTGCGTCATAAAAACAATTAGTTTCTTTGGAACTCTATAATGTATTACACCCACACAAACATCAAGTAGAGGTAGGCTGGCTGTTTTCCACATTAAATTGTAATTAAGGGGGGGAATGTGTCGAATATCTGGGGTCCTATTCAGAACAGCTTCCCTCAGCACTCACACGGGCGGGGAGAGCGTTGAGCAAACTCTACGGATGAGCGCTCACCTTGAAAAACACACAGGTGGTGTATCGTTTCCTCAATTAGCACCTTGTCCAAAGTCCCCCATTTCCCATTCCTTCCCACAGTATGGGTGTGAAATTTAAACTCCAGCACCTGCGTGATTGCGCTTCTCTTCAGGGCACTGCTGAGGCAGCATAATGCCAATCACCGGAGGACTGCAATTACAAAGCAAGGGTGTTTACAGGGGGAAGGAGTGTAAGCCAAACAGCGAGGAGTGAAGATGAAGCACTGTCTTAACGGCGTTCTTAGAAGCGTCCTACTGAGACTCACAGATGAGTCATCAGGTTTGCTTGGCCACACTTCTCTCTGTGCCAGTCTGGACCGTCTGTTTGTTCCACTGAAACATCCCTCGCTCCCCTCTACCCTTCCCTCATATCTGACTTCACTCTGAGTCCCATGGCTGTTTACCAGGTGTGCAAAATTGCACTTGGCAATTATCAGATATCCGCCAAGGAGTCAGGCTCAACCTTTGGGTTGGATTAAAGAAATGTGATTGGCTACATCTACTTTGGCTAATAAATGGGTTTTTGGGGGCATCTGTTTTAGAGGACGAGGAAGCAGATGATGCCTAGCTGGGGTGGGACATTTTTAATAGATAAATCTCTCTTCTGTTCAAAACTTGCTTTTTCCACCTGGTGAGATATCTTTACTCTCAAGACTTCATAGGGATTAAAGTGCAGGCTCTGCACTGCATAGTTAGCATTCTGTGTGACGTTAACAGTCAGACAATGGGAAATGTTAGCATGGCTGCTGCTATTGTATCTATTCAATTCAATTCAGTTTATAAAGTCACAACTGAAGTTATCTCAGGGCACTGAACAGAAACAATATATTAAAAAAATAAGTTAACACCATCTGAGGAGCACACTGCTTTGAGTTTAACTCCATTGCGGAACTTGCATCCTGAGCAAGCATGAAGGCAACAGTGGAAAGGAAAAACTCCCTTATGAGGAAGAAACCTTTAGCAAAACCAGGCTCAGGACAAGCGGCCATCTTCTTCAACCAGCTTGGTTTGAGAGGAACAGGAAGGAGGAACAGATATACAATGGCAGGTAGGGAATCACATGTTAAGATAGAAATCATTTCAAATTAAAACTTTTCAATTTTAACAATTCATTTTAAGAAATTAGGTCAATTTGAAATGTGTGGTAGGGAGGCTGCACAGCTGCAGACAGGAAAGCTTTGCAGATAGTGGTGAAGGCTGCATAGAAGTCTGTTGGAGTCAGTCTCCCCACCATCAGACCTCTACACCTCCAGATGCAGGAAGAGGGCTGCCTGCATCATGAAGGACCCCACTCACCCAGCACACACTTTTTGCCCCACTCCCCTCAGGCAGGAGGATGAGGAGCATTAAGTGCAGAATCAATAGACTGAGGAACAGCTTCTACCCTGAAGCTGTTAGACTCATGAATCCTTAACCAGGAAAATTACTGTGAAAAAAAAAATACAATGTAATGCCACTTGGTTGTTGATATGTGCTGCTGACTGTCCATGATGCTGATCTCATGCTGCTGATGTATTTCATGTTGCTGTGTTCATTTGTACTGCTCACACAGACTCATGTTCGTGCTGCTGTACAGTGTATTGTTTTGTTCTATTAGTGTATTTTTAGTTTAATGTATTTTTAATTCATATATAAGATCTTATTACTGTTTTGCTTTTACATTTCATACATTTGTTGGATGTGACTGGGACCCTGTGTACACAATTTAGTTCCACCACATGTACCACATGTGGTGCATATGACAAATAAAGAAATTTTGACTTTGAATTTGTCCTCCAGTAAGCCTATGGCAGCATATCTGTAATAACAGCATAATATATTTATTATATTATTAATGATAATTAGTATAGCATATAACAGTATGTGTTATATGAAACTTTAGAATATGTTTTGTCAAGCTATTTGGTAATTTTGTATTTGTCGTGTAAAATGGAAAGGGCAGCATACACGTGTTATGTATTGTGCACTATTATTTAATGATAATTACAGAAAAACTCTTGATCTAGCTTAAAGACCGTGTAAAGTGAATTTCAATATTTTCTTCAATAAACATTATAAATGTCATAATTGTAATCTTGTAAATGAGTAAAAAGTCTCAAAATTGTAGCTCAATTAATTTTGGAGTTATAGATCAAACTGTGTATAAAGATATGTCTGTTTCAGGATTTTTTAGGCGTGTTTTAAATGTGACCGCGTTTCATCACGCAGTCTTCTTAAAGGGGACCACAGATGCAAAATTCACTTTTTAATGTTTTTTTTACTCAACTTTGGGTATTTACTTCATAAAAAAACAGTCCTTGTGCCAAAAAAATGCACCCAGTGGTTTATTTACTCTAAGTAGATTTATTTATCTGTGATAAAAACGGTTCGTTTTTGAAATAAACTGGAAGTCAATCGCGCTTGTGACGTCACAGGCGCGAGGACAACCCACCCCAACCTGAGTCCAGCCCCTCACCTAGCAACCCCTGGTTAGGCTCAACCCACTTCTGTATTAAACACATGACTGTTGTTTTTCATGATTTCATCTCATCTTTTGTTTATATGTTCTTAATTTCATGTGTACAGCACTTTGTTGCAGCTGTGGTTTTTTAAATGGCTTTATAAATAAAGTATAATTGTTATTTTTATGTTTTAGTTCAATTTTTAGTGTATTTGCGATCGCTCCCAACGCGCAGCCGGCAAAAATTAAACGAGCGGACTCCCGGCATAGGGACCGGCGGCAACGGGACACTGCTTCTGGCGGATGGAGCGGAGCTTCAATTGTACAGCCTCGTTGCAGCCTTGCAGCAGCCTCGCAGCAGCGAGGACCTTCTCCTTACGGATTAATTTACGGGAGACACTTGGTGAACTTTGTGTTGTCTTGACTGGAACAGCGATAACTCCCAAAATCTCCGCGTGCAACGAGCGGAGCTGGCGAACACCGGAAGAGGAACAAGCTAACATTAGCTTCGGATTCGGGTGGTCTCATGCTAAAAGGAGCAGCTCATGGCGGCGCGCTCAGACGAGTTTCGGTAAGTTATCTTAAGCTAGCACTAACAGTAAGTCAAATGAGTAATAAAAAAAGAGCTAATTTTAAAACAACAACACATTACAGATACTGGCTGTTACAGAGGGCGTAAACAGATCGTTGAAGGGCGTGGACTTCAGAACTTCTATCAGAAACCGTTCGTTCAAAACGAAAGTTAAAAATGGCAGAATTAAAAAGGGTATAATTGATTATCTAAGAATTATTTTGTGCATTAAATTGAAGGAATAGGGTCTAGATAGCACACAGAAATAACATAAATTTTAAAAAATGCATCTGAGGTCCCCTTTAAGCATAGCCCCACCCCCTGCAGCTCCAGCCGTATAAATTAGTTTTTCACCTCGGTGGATCCGTTCACTCGCGAATCGCAGATAGCATCAGATAGCAATAGCATAGATATTTTGTTCATTGTTAGCTAGCTAATCAATTATGCCTCGTTCCTGCATCTTCCCTGGATGTCGCAATGGTCAGGGCACCCGCTACCGACCGTCTCCCTCCAGGACACCGCCGCCGCCTTTCCTGCACCTGACGGCGGGATAATGTCGCGTCCAAACTTAGTAAGTTGCCGTTTGTGCTTATTATTTTAAATAATCTAAGTGTTGACCATTTAGTGCACAGTAACTACCGAATGTAATAAATGTACAAATCATAACGTGTTTTTATACCGCGTGGTTTTATACCGAGTCTCTGTAATAGGTGTTTCTTTTCTTTCTTTTTTCTTCTTTTTTTATTGCTAAGCCTGTGCCCTACAAGTTCACAAGCTCCTTTTTTGCTAAGAAAATGTGACAGGTCCATTGCATACTTAGTTATCAACGTGATTACTCTTTATTTTAATCACCAACACAGACCCCGCATGCGATGTGACCGGGTCGGACCGGGTGCAGCGAGTCCGCTCATCTTCTAAAATAGCGCTTATTATTAAACACATAACAGCGGAGTTATGAATTATAGTTGTGTCCTCAACTTTAAAAACAAAACCAGAGTTGTTTGTGCACTAAAAACAGCGTAACTCTTGGAAAAAGGAGCTGCTGTTACAGCCAGAACTCAGATAAAAACAGAGCAGGTTTACTGGATCTCTGCTGCACCTGTCTGCCTCTCCACACACAGCTCATGAGCTCAGGGGGCAGGACACGGGCGCAGTACTGCACTGAAACCACGCCCACGCGCTGACACGCCCCCAGCGTTTCAGACCAGGGCACAATTATGTTTTTTCATTATTTTTGTGACTTAATTTTATAAGGTAAACAATGTTTTTAATCAGTCAGATTTATATGGGTGATTAATAACACATATTTATGCCGTGTGACAAACTCAAAACACAAATTTAATTTTACTTTACACGGTCTTTAACACTGTTGTGTGCAATGTGGATTTTAGTTACTGAAGTGTCAACTAACATGTTTAAATCCAAACTCCAGTACAAAATGTTTTGTCAAAACCAAGTGTGTTTGTGTTAGGGTTTAATCAATACTCAGACAACATGGACTGAAGGAACAACTCACAGACCCCAGATGGAAAATTAACAGTGCTTTATTTGCAGTGGAATTAAAGGTACAGTCACGGGAGGGAGCTGGAACCCTGGAGAGCTAGAGAGAAACTTTTACAGTTTGTTCCATTTTTGCTAAAAAATAAATAAATAATAAATTAATGGCCAAATGTTAAATTAATACAGTCAGTGCTGTCTTTACAAAGGACCAAAGGAATAATGACATCAAACGAGGAAACAGAAGAGCTTCTGAGTTCAAAAGTTATGATATGCCAACATTTTATGTTAACTTGTAAGACAGCAATAATCCATCCATTATCTTTACCCTCTTCTTCCTTTTTGGGTTATGGGGATCACTGGTGCCCATGTCCAGTAATCACTGTGCGAGAAGCGGGGGACACCCTGGACAGGTCTCCAGTCCATCACAGGGACACACAGAGACAAACATCCATTCACTCTCTCACTCACACCTAGGGACAATTTAGAGTCACCAATCAGTCTAACATGCATGTTTTTGGTCTGTGGGAGGAAACCGGAGTACCTGGAGAAAACTCACGCATGCACGGAGAGAACATGCAAACTCCACCCAGAAAGGTCCCAGGCTGGGATTTGAACTGGTGACCTTCTCGCTGAGAGGCAGCAGCTCTACCACCTGAACCACTGTGCCGCCCCACAGCAGTAATAACGTAATAATATACTTCAACCATGAATTTTCACATCATAAACCTGAAACTTGAATTATCGTAAATGGTAGCAAAGAAGAAAACAGAGAGAACTTTGACAAATACAGGGTTCAGTGGGGCTCAAACTTGTCAGCCACCCAACTTTCTGCAGACAAATACCGTCATTTCTTGACATTTCAGTAATTTAACAGTTTGTTCAACTTTATTCTACAATTGTAAATATTCCTGCTTAAGTTTGTGTAGTTTTGCAGTCATCCAGAACATGGTAAACATTTTTTTAAGTGACAAGACTATTTTTGTTGTTGTTTTTAAAGAATTTGCAACTCAGCCAGAGTTCTTTCTCCATTCATATGAGTGATAAAATGTCTATTAAAATAAGTAAAGTCGTCTTCTTTTTGTTTAACTCCTAATATTTTCTGCTACGCAAGATCATAAGCGATGTTTTCTTGCATGAGTAACTGGTGTGCTAGCAATTTGCACACTGGTGTGTCACAGATTTTGGCCGTAAAAGCCTTGAGCGCTGTGCAGATGGTAAAATGTACATTGTATGAACCAATGCCAAACAGAACATTAGTTTTTTAACTAAACATTGGCAGCCAACGAGGCAGAATCTCATCTCTCAGAAGGTTTAGTTTGTTTTCTCACTGCCCACATGAAGCTTGCGGTTCCATTTCTTGAAACATATGTCCGAAAAGCAAATATTACTGAATCTCAATCTAAAACTAATAAAAAATGAGAAACGGTGAAAAGAGACAGGCAGCAAATAAACCTTTCTGGCCAAGCCTGGACACTTTGCCAAGGCAGATCTCCTAATGTTCTACCCATCAGAGCCCAGTCAAATATTCTATTACAATATTCTCCAATTTCTGCCCCCTATCAGCTTTGGGGACCCTGGGGTCTTACTAGCAACCTCAGTTGAAGAAATGTTTCCTCTGTATCCATCTGTGGTAATGGGAGGACATATTGGAAATCAAAGCAGGAACAGGAGGAGGCTGCAGAGGGCTGGTCCCCTTGGCTCTAGAAAGGCTCCTGTTTGCCCAGGAATTACCAGCCCATGGAAGGAAGGAGTGAAGAAGTTTATCCATAGCGTGCACACGTGCTACACACAGTTACAGCTGACAGAGACAAAGATGCCAGCCAGCACATGCCCCGTGCTTTAACCAGCTGAAATCCATTTCCAGTTCCCAAACTTGTAAATTGAAAAGGAGGATGTTCTAAATGGCAGAATCTGTGTTTTAATATAAAATAATGCAAACCTATCTCACAAGTCAGGCTCAGCAGAGTCATATTGCTTCACGCTGATAATCAGACAGCAGCAAAAAGAATACAGTGATCCACTTGCAGAACGCAAGATTGGCAAAATAAACAGAACAAAAGTAGGGAATAAATAAATGTGTATGTGTTGTCATCATTGTATGTTCCCATACAATGGTGAAATTGGATCTCTGCATTTAACCCATCCACCCCCAGGTAAAGCAGTGGGCAGCTACTGAATGTGCCCGGGGAGCAATTGGAGATAAGGTGTCCTACTCAGAGACACCACGAGATGTGCAATGATTGGGGATCGAACCTGGGACTTTTGGGTTTGGGTCCCGAGTCAGCTGCCCTGCCTCTACCCCATCTCGGCCCATCTGATGTTTAAAGCCAAGGTGTCAGAAAGGTCAAAGGTCAGATGGTTTGTCTAACACAAATAAAGTCTAAATTATTGTGTTATAAAATAATTTGTAGAAATGTCCTACAATCATGACTACAGCATTTTTTACCTCTGATATCCTGGATTTTATCCTTTACCTCCATGGTGTCTGGTACTCACCAGCCCGCTGCTACAGTTTACCTGTCTGCCCACTCTCCAACACCTTTATTTTCAACATTTGCCTGGACCCCTGATCTCAGTACTTCACTCATTCTGGACACAGAAAACACATAAACATCTGCAAAACTCCTACCCAACAAATGTCTATTACTACCAAATACAATTTCTCTGTCCTCCTATGCAGACCTGTTGACAGTGTAAAGGCATCCACTGTATTTAAAAAGAAATATTAGTCTTTGATAATTATCTCTCATCAGTTCTTTGAATCCACCTAAACCTATAATCATGAACAATCTTGCTCCATGTTTTGTGACTGGCTTGATAAGCTCACAGCTAACTGTTGTGAGGGCCAAAGTGCAGCTTTCATTAAAAAAAAAAAACAATTCACAGTAGCTTTTGAAAACACTGCTAAATAAACCTTTACACTGCCAGTTTCACATTACAGTTCCTGTCCTTCTGACTGAAAATTTATAATATTTATGCCATAAATGCCCCCACAGTTAGCAGTGCTGCTATTCATTCTTGTAAATATGATACAATTATTTGTAAGAAACTGTGTAAAGCAGGGGTCCCCAAACTTTTTCATTTGAGGGCCACATAACTTTTCCCTTCTCTGGTGGGGGACCGGAGTCCGTTTGTAACAGGAAAAAATGTGATGATTGCAGGAGTGCCTAAATGTAAAAATGTATTGTTTTCCAGAAAGCACAATCAAATAACCCTCTCTGGGTTCTTCACAGAACAAAAGTCAGGATATAAATAATAACACTATTAATAAAATAAATAACAACACTATTAATAAAATAAATAATAACCAAATAATCCTCTCTGGGTTGTTCACAGAAAAAAATCCAGGAAATAAACACTATTTATTAAATAAATAATAACCAAATAACTGTGTTCTTCACAGAACAAAAGTGCATTTAACATAAACTTTCTGTTGTGCTGTGCACAATCTTAACAGGTCCAAGTTCATCTTAGTTGTCAGAGCAGAATCTCTTACTTAAATGGCTGGGCATACATATTACCCCCGATTTGTTCAATGCGTCTGGTGATTGTACTCGCTGATAGACTCACGGCATTAAAGACATCTTTCTTCTCAGGACACACTTCCTCCACGACAGCGTTCATGCATTTCTTGACAAACTCTCCATCAGTAAAAGGTTTACCGGTGCTTGCTATCAGTTGAGCAACCCGAAAGCTGGCCCAAACAGATGACTGGTTCAGCTGAGCTTGGCGTACAAATGTATTCTGCTGAGCTAACAGTCCACTTTTTAGCTTTGAGAGTTTGTCTGCTCGCATTTGGCCTTGGAAGCTATCATACTTGTCTTTGTGATGGGATTCATAGTGTCGCCGCAGATTGTATTCTTTGAATACCGCCTCTTTACAGATGAGACGGACAGCCTTTTCTTTGCATTGAACAAAAAAATAATCGTTTGTCCACTGCAGCTTAAATGCCCTGCATTCTGAATCAATTTTTCTCTTACCTAATCTTTTCGCCATTATTCCATTCTGTCTTTGAGAGGGGCGGGTTTAGGATTTTTTTCTGGGGGTTGCCAGTTAGGGGCACAGACCACAGAAGGGTGGAACAGAATGTCACGTTTTGGATGTGTCAGCGTTTTTCCCCAAACACTGACACAATAAATTAAAAAATAATAATAATAATGAATTCAATTTATAATGCACTTTTCATTAATAAAAATCTCAAAGTGCTACAAAGTGTAACAAAGCAAAGATCAAAATAAAACAAGTGATAAAATCAAATAAAATCAATAATAATATCGACTAAGATCAAAGATAAAATCATGTGGATGCAGATTAGGCTTGCTTAAAAAATAAATAAAATAAAACAAGTGATAAAATCAAGTAAAATCAATAATGATATCAGCTAAGATCAAAGATAAAATCATGTGGAGGCAGAATAGGCTTGCTTAAAAAGAAAAGTCTTTATGCTCTTTTAAAGGTATTGTGACATGATTTTGTAAATTTGAATATTTGTCAGAACATATATATCTTATATCATTGAGCTCTGGTCGTTTTTGCATAATAAATTATAAACATATTAAAATTTTATTCGAAATTATGCTAAATTTTTCTCTGGTATTTGCTGGGATACGCCCCTGAAATTCCGCGCATTTCCGCAATACGTCATCACCAGTCGTCGTCACCAGTCATCAACGTCACAACGGGCAGAAGGCAGAGCCTTGCCCGTTTATTAGGTGTGTTAACTGCTTGCCATACAGATTCATTTCCTGAAGGATCGCCTTTTATTTGTGTAACTTGAAAAATGCCGTCACGTTGTAGTGCATTTGTGTGTTCTAATATCAGCAGTGAACAAGTGAGCCTTCACAAATTTCCAAAAGATGACAAACTTTGTCAAGAATGGACCAGACAAGGACCGGTGGGTTCCAGGAGTCCTATGTCTGCAGCGACCATTTCACTGCCGATTGTTTTCAGCACCTGGTATAAAAGAATCTTTAGGATTACCAGTAAGATTCAGAAGACTTTTAAAACCGGATGCTATTCCTACTATTTTTAAAAGAAAATCTACAGAAGAAAGTCCCACAGGAGCTACCATGTCGAAACAACGCAGGGACCATCGGAAGACTGTCCAGGAGATGAGTAAGTCTTTGTGTAAACATAATCGGAGGTGTGTAGTGTTTTAGATTATAAACTATTTATTTTACGTGAGTTCATGTTGTTTTACTTTATACACTTTGAGTGTATAAAGCCAATTATCACGGCAGATTATGTTTGTTCGCTGCTAACAAGCTAGCCGAATCAGATAGCTAACACAATAGCCGCGGTACAGGCCACGTTGCTAATGATGTATTTTTAAATTATGTCTGCGCCATCAGGTAACATCTGTAGTTTCCTTCTATTCGGGGAGGGATATTAATGAGAGTTTTGGATGATTTACTGTCTTAAAATGATATATCGCTGACGCAACCGGTAATAAGCCGACATAGCAGCTAACAAACATTAGCCGAGTGCCCGGAGCAAACACGTTGCTAATGATGTATTTTTAAATTATGTCTGCGCGATCAGGTAATTCTTTTTATTCGGGGAGGGATATTAATGAGAGTTTTGGATGATTTACTGTCTTAAAATGATATATCGCTGACGCAACCGGTAATAAGCCGACATAGCAGCTAACAAACATTAGCCGAGTGCCCGGAGCAAACACGTTGCTAATGATGTATTTTTAAATTATGTCTGCCGATCAGGTAATTCTTTTTATTCGGGGAGGGATATTAATGAGAGTTTTGGATGATTTACTGTCTTAAAATGATATATCGCTGACGCAACCGGTAATAAGCCGACATAGCAGCTAACAAACATTAGCCGAGTGCCCGGAGCAAACACGTTGCTAATGATGTATTTTTAAATTATGTCTGCGCCATCAGGTAACATCTCGTTTCTTTTTATTCGGGGAGGGTTTATTAATGAGAGTTTTGGAAGATTTACTGTCTTAAAATGATATATCTCAGACGTGACCGGTGTCAGGGACTCTTGTTAGCCAAGATAGCTTCTAAAAATATTAGCCGAGAGCCCGGAGCAAACACGTTGCTATGTATGCATTTTTAAATTATGTCTGCGCCATCAGGTAACATCTGTAATTTTTTTATTCAGGGAGGGTTTATTAATGAGAGTTTTGGAAGATTTACTGTCTCAAAATGATATCTCAGACGCGATAGGACATGCTCCGCCATTATTATTTAAATGCACGTTGGAGCGTGCCTTCCCGTTGTCACGTCAAGATGATGTTTTGCGGAAATGCGCAGATTTTTAGGGGCGTATCCCAGAGAAAAAAACTACCATAACTTGGAATAAAAATTTAATATATTTATAATTTATTATGCAAAAACGACCAGAGCTCAATGATATAAGATATATATGTTCTGACAAATATTCAAATTTACAAAATCATGTCACAATACCTTTAAAGTCAACCAGTGATAGTTCCAAATGTGGAACAATAGTTCAAAATAGTTCATAACTAAGGAACATTTTATTTTATCCCGGTCCGGGGCCTTTCTGGGTGGAGTTTGCATGTTCTCCCCGTGCATGCGTGGGTTTCCTCCGGGTACTCCGGTTTCCTCCCACAGACCAAAAAACATGCTTGTTAGGCTGATTGGTGACTCTAAATTGACCCTAGGTGTGAGTGTGAGAGTGGATGGTTGTTTGGTGTGAGTGAGACAGGTCCCTCTTGTAAATGAGTCCCCGTGACTCAACGAGGCTAGCCTGTATAAATAAAGGTTGAATGAATGAATGAAAAAAAAAAAAAACATTTTATTGCAAAAGTCCAACTTTATTATCAAATACAAATACACATATGAAAAAAAGGTAAATCGACCTCAGACCTTGATCGACGATCAAACCTTTGCAAAATTACTTGTGGAGTCCCACAAGGCTCAATAATTGGACGTAAGCTTTTTATTTTGTATATAAATGATCTGGTGAAGGTGTCTGCATATCTGCGGTGTGTTCTTTTTGCTGATGATACCACCTTCTTTTGTTTTGGTAGTGATTTGAAGCAAATGATTGACTTGCTAAAAAATGAGATTGTTAAATTACAAACTTGGTTTGGATTAAACAAGTTATCATTAAACTTAAACAAAACAAATTATATGTTATTTAGTAATAAAAAACGGATAATTTTTCGATCACAATTGATGGTGTCGAGCACACGAGGTGAAGTTCTTGGGTGTAATTATTGATGACAGGATGTCATGGAAACAGCATATAAATTCTGTTAAAATTAAGTTATCTAAATCTATTGCTGTGTTGTATAAACTAAAAGACTTGTTGAATGATAGGGCTCTTTATTTACTGTATAATTCAATCTTTGTTCCACATTTAATTTACTGTCTGGAGGTTTGGGGGAAAGCTTGTAAAACTATAACAAACTGTTTTTATCTTGCAGAAGAGAGCTGTGAGAATTATTTCTAGAAAACCTTATTGTCATCCCTCAAATATATTATTTAAACAACTGAAAGTACTGAAGTTTTATGATTTGGTGGACTATAATATTTTGTTAGTAATGTATAGGGCTCATAAGAATATGCTACCCTCAAATATTCAAATGTGTTTCATTAAGAGAGAAAGCTGTTACAGTTTAAAGGGAACTGAAATTTTTATAAAGCCAAGGTATAGGACCAGTTTAAAGGGACGGTTTATTTCAAATATGGGAATCGAATTATGGAATGTTTTGGAAATTGATGCTAAAGATGTTGACTCTATGATTAAATTTAAAAAAATTATTAAATCTAAATTGTTCACAAAATACTAAAGATGGATGAACAAAATACTAAAGTTTTAGTTAAGCGTCTAACATACTAATTATTGTTGATTGTGAAAATTACTCTTTTCAACTGTTATTTCTATAATGATTATGTTTTGAATTGATTGTTTGAAATTGTTTTGTTTTTGAAAAAAAGGGGCAGACATAATAAGAATTCTTCTTCTTTCTGCCACCTTTCCATAAGAAAGTCCATATGTATCCATAAGAAAGTGTGTTAAATTTTACCCCAATCAAAAACCCTGGCTAAATAAGGATGTCCGCACCCTGCTGGCAGCCAGGGACACTGCATTCAAGTCTAAAGATACTGAGGAGTTGAGAAAGTGCAGGAGAGAACTGGATGATGGCATAAAGAAGGCCAAAGCCGCGTATGCACAGAGGATCGAGGGACAGTTCACCTCACATGATCCACGGAGCATGTGGCAGGGCATCAAATGCTTAACAGACTACAAGGGCAAAAGCAAACAATGCCCCAGGGACCCATCCCTGCCTGATGCCCTCAATAAGTTTTATGCACGTTTTGATGATCCAAACAGACCAACTAGCACCAGACTCACCTCATCACCAGACGAGGAGCACCTCAAAGTGACCGCAGCAGAAGTGAGAGGTAGTCTCAGAAGGATCAACCCTCATAAAGCTACGGGTCCAGACAACATCCCAGGGAAAGTTCTGAAGGAATGTGCGGACCAGCTCTGTGAGGTGCTGGCTGACATCTTCACCACCTCACTTGCACTGGAGTCAGTTCCCACCTGCCTGAAGACTGCCACCATCATCCCAGTCCCAAAAAGCTCCACAGTGACTGGTCTGAATGACTATAGACCGGTGGCCCTCACCCCGATAGTCGCTAAATGTTTTGAGAAACTGGTCATGTCCCACATCAAGACAGCCGTCAACATCAACGAGGACCCTCATCAATATGCATACCGTGAGAACCGATCAACAGAGGACGCCATCTCCTCTGTGGTCCACACTGCTCTCACCCACCTGGATCAGAAGGACTCATACGTGCGTCTGCTCTTTGTGGACTTCACATCTGCCTTCAACACCATGATCCCCCAAACTCTGATAGACAAACTATCCACACTTGGACTAAGCCCCTCTATTTGTAACTGGGTCTTAGACTTCTTAACAGACAGACCACAGTCCGTGAAGATCCACAACTTCTCCTCTTCCACCATCACCCTCAGCACTGGCTCTCCTCAAGGATGTGTGCTGAGCCCTCTTCTGTTCACTCTGCTCACATATGATTGTACAGCCACACATCCAGGCTGTCATATTGTTAAGTTTGCAGATGATACAGCTGTGGTGGGATGCATCACAGATAATGATGAATCCAGCTACAGACAGGAGGTGGAACATCTGGAGAGCTGGTGCAAAGAGAACAACCTTCACATGAATGTGAAGAAGACGAAGGAGATGATTGTGGACTTCAGAAGGAACAAACACACCCACACCCCACTGTATATAGGTGGATCTGCGGTGGAGGTGGTCTCCAGCTACAAGTACCTGGGTGTACACTTGAATGATAACCTCAGCTGGAGCAACAACACCACCAGCCTGATCAAGAAAGGTCATCAGAGACTCTACTTCCTCAGACGGCTGAGACGAGCCGGTCTGAGAAGCTCAGTCCTCACCTCGTTCTACAGGTGTGCAGTGGAGAGCGTCCTGTGCTCCAGCATCAACGTGTGGCATGGAGGCTGCACAGTTGCAGAGAGGAAAGCTCTACAGAGAGTGGTGAAGGCTGCACAGAAGTCTGTGGGAGTCAGTCTCCCCACCATCACAGACATTTACACCTCCAGATGCAGAAAAAGAGCCACCTGCATCATGAAAGACCTCACTCACCCAGCACACTCACTCTTTGCCCCACTCCCCTCGAGGACGGAGGTTGAGGAGCATCAAATGTAGAACCACTAGACTGAGGAACAG
>JBBPBX010061642.1:0-11932 GCA_038048925.1 Garcialebias charrua | reverse complement strand
GAACAAAGCAATCAAGCTATTCTCTGGAAACAGCTTGGATGTGTACGGACTGGCAGTCCATGAGCAGAGAAACACCAAGACAAAAGGAGAAGTTACCAAAACATAAAGTGGTTAAATTTACCTTAAAGAGGCGCAGGATGTTGGCCACCATGATGGACACGGAGCTTGACGCGGCTCCAATCACCCCTACGATTTTATCAGGCTTGGTGAAGATAGGAGGGTCTCCATTGGCACAACGGACGTCCGAGCCGTCCCGTTCTATCAAGGCCTGCACGAAAGTCAGGGACTGCTCCAGTGCGTACGTGTCCCTGGAGCAGGTGTCCAAGATCCGGGCCCCCAGGGTGATGTTGGGCAGCAGCTCGGGGTCCTTGTTGATCAAGTCGATAGCAAACATCATGGCCTCCAAGCGATGGATACCCTTCTCCTTCTTCAGCTCGCCGCACGGCGTGCCATGGTTGCCTCGCGAGTGAACGGGAAATAATCCGCCGAGTATGACGTCGCCGTCAAGCCGTATGGAGTGAGCGTACTCCGGCGCCGCCTGGGGGTCCACGGGGACTCGTTGAGGGGAGGCAGCAGGAAAGAACCAAATGTGAGCCAGGAGCAGGATGACGAGCGGGGAACCTGGGCTCCAGTGAGGCTCCATGTTCATAAAAATGTGCAAAGATTTGGATCTTAGAGGGGGATGCTTCAAGAACTGAACTTTAAATGTGTATGGACCTTCTTACTGGTCAATAAAGCAAGGGTGAAGAAGTCCAAATTTGAAGATAGCCAAGCCCCATGAGCAAATCATAATCCACAGAAGAGAGTGCAACAGAGATGTGGCGGCCACGGTGGGTTTGTGGTCGGGAGGTGCAGCGTGTAATCCACAAGTCACGTCTTTCGAAGCGCCTGTGAAGGAGACACGGAGACATTTTAGTGTCAGTACCAACATCGAGCTGCCGCAAGGCTTCAAGGCCCAACTCAAAGCACAAAAATATGCAGACGTCATTGACTAGCACGCTTCTAACTCTGGCAAAATGATCAGTTCAATCCTCGGGTTTGAAAAACACCGAAGCGCTTCAGCTTTGTAATCACCTCCACGCACGCGCTCGTCTCTTGGCAGAGCAGCCAGGAAAGCAGCTGTCAGGACGACAGCGGAGGACCTCGAGGCCAGATCCTCGGGCTGTTTTGCGCGACTACCTGCTGCAGAGTCAATACAGAAGAACGCGAGGGTGAGGAGCAGGAAGTGAGACGCAGACGAGGAGGATGGGGAAAGACTAGAAATGTGAGAGACGGCGGTGAAGACGCAGCGCAGCTGAACGAACACGTCACACACAAACACATTCGAACCCGACAGGTTGACGTCATGTTACATGTAACGTCCTGACAATAACAGCTTTGACGGTATCAACGTTCACGCTCAATAAAACTTCAGTCAGGTCATCTGGACGCTTTCTTTATATGTTGAGACGTTTCATCCTGAGGAGGACGAAACGTCCTCAGTTATCCGGGAGAGATTCGGAGTAGGATCGCGACTCCTCCACGTCGAGAGGAGCCAGTTGAGGTGGTTCGGGCATCTGGTAAGGATGACCCCATGGCGCCTCCCTAGGGAGGTGCTTCGGACTTGTCCGACTGCGAGGAGACCCCGGGGAAGACCCAGGGCACGATGGATAGACTGATGTTTCGTCCTTCATCCAAAGGACTTTATCAGTCCAGGTCCATCAAATCAGTCCACAAACAAAGTCCAACAAGCAGCAAACCCACATAGTGGACTAACCAGTTTGCTGGTGATAAGATGGTTTCTGGGGCCCGCCTTCTCCACTGTCGACTCCTCTGAGGCAGCGGGAACTGAGTTTGGGAACTCTGTTCATTTTGAGACTGAGTTTGTTTGTGGCTCCTAAGACTGATGAAGTCCTCTGGATGAAGGACAAAAACGTCTCAACTAAAAATAAACCACCCAGATAACCTGACTTAACATTGTTGGATTTTTTTTACCTGGATTATTAAGCATGAACTTTGATGTTTTGAATCACTTGGCTATGGCTGTCTCAGAGGAGTCGACAGGGGAAAGGGTGGGCTCAGGAATCCATCTTATCACTAGCAAACTGGTTGGCCCATTATGTGAGTGTGCTGCTTGTAGGACTGAGTTTGTTGTGGCTCCTCGGACTGATTAAGTCCTTTGGATGAAGGACGAAAAGTCTCAACAAAAAAGAAACCTTCCAGATGACCTGACTGAACTTTGTTGGAGCTTTAAAGGTACTTATTGCACAGTCATCCCTGGCTTTGGTAACATTTGGCTCCTCAGACTGATTAAGTCCTTTGGATGAAGGACGAAAAGTCTCAACAAAAAAGAAACCTTCCAGATGACCTGACTGAACTTTGTTCAAACTTTAAAGGTACGTATTGCACAGTCATCCCTGGCTCCTGTAACGTATCACTCGCCCACCGAGCCGCGGTGTAAGCAGCCGTTTTATTGACCAGTGCAGGAGTTGGTTTGGACCACGACTGAAAATTGGTCATGACAAACTGGTGGATTTATTCTACATGCTGGGACTGCTAATGTGCTTTCATTAGCCAAAGCCTCTGGGAATTTATTTTCTCATTTGCCTCCCCTGATCTGTAAGGCTTGATTTTTTTTATTTTTTTTTCATTTTGAGCACGCAGACTGTGTGAGGAGGCAATTTGTGCAAATTTGGATCCCCCGAATAAATATTTAAAGATGGGATAATTAATCCTGAGCTTGACAACTAGAGGTAGGGAAACTCTTTTTTTTTTTTTTCTCTTTCGCATTTTTCTGGTGAGATTCTTAGTTAAACTTGTTTTTCACCCACTGCTAAAGGCGTGTACATTATATAATTGTGCCTGTGTTGCTCATTGGTCTAACCCAGGGGTCTGCAACCTACGGCTCTGGAGCCACATGCGGCTCTTTGGTCCCTCTTTCAAGCCAAAACTAGCATAAAACTGAATTTTGTTGGATGTTATACCCACAACAAAAAATGACTAGTTTTAGCAGTTTTCCTATCATTTCTTTTCCAAATATGTGGAGAGTACTAATACACAGAATACATTTTATACAGTACTCCCTTTAACTTTATGCTTTATTTCTTCAAAGTACTGTACAAAGTTGAATACTCATTTTCTCCACAATAAAAAAGAAGTCAAATACGCCTGTACAGAAAAGGCAAAAACATGTTTTATACAAATATATATTCTTTACAATAATCCAGTTTTATGGACGTGACCTGGATATTGGCACCAGTGACCCCCTGCAACCCGAAAAGGAAGGAGTAAAGATAATGGTAGGATGGATGATTGGATGGATGGATGATTGGATGCATGAATGTATGGAATCCAGTCTATTATTTTGTCGTAAAATGTAAAAAAATCAATAAATGTTAACAATCACTGGATGTTTTTTGTTTTATAATTTCACGCATAAAAGCCAACCTTAACAAACTTAAAGTGGCCCATGGGCCACCAGTTGATAATAACAATTGTATCAAGTTTTGTGGCTCCGGACACGTTTAATTTAGTGAACGGAGGGGCAGAAATGGCTCTTTTGAGCATAAAGGTTGCAGACCCCTGGTCTAACCTTTTAGTAAAATATCTCATGAACCACTGGATGAATTTAGCTGAAACTGTAAAAATTGTAATTATTGGATGTACCTCTACAACTTATTCACTTTCAGAGTGAGTCCTGGTCAAGATGGTTGCTGCAGCTGCATGACCTTGGTCAACACAAAAATGACAGACTTGGTGAATTTGACACATTTTGCGCTTAAATTTGTTGTGGTAGTAGCTGAGAGTCATTCACAAAACACACTCCAAGCACTAACAGATCGTTCAAAAATCGCAATATCATTCAATCATCTTGTATGTAACATGTGGACGGGTGGGTCCTGTTTGCACGTGTTAAAAGCCTACTTCTGAAAAAAGGCATCACATATTTCATCGAATCTATCAGATTCAGATATAAGGGAGTTTATCACTATTTCTTTACAAACCGTATTTTCTGGCGTATAAGTTGCATTAGTTAAAGCTACTATATGTAACTTTTCTAAGAATATTTTTTTTAACATATTTCTTCACTCTGTCACTATCTCCTGACAGACTGATGTTAGACAAGTAATCTCTGAAAAAAACTATAGTCCCCTTGCTTCTCTAAAAGCATTTCAAAAAACCCACAGTGACCCGCCGTTAACCAGCCAATAAAAACAGTTTTTAACCAGCCAATAAAAACAGAGCTTCTCACTTCTCACGCTCCTAACCCACGCCCCCGCCTGTCCCAGCCCGCAGCGGCCGCGCACGTTCTCGTTCAAAGGATTGCAAAGCGATGCAAAACTGTTTTGTATGTGACACAAATGTATTAAATTCCCCTTCTTCATCCCTGATCTGGACTTTTCTTTTGTTTTTTTGCCAAAAGTCAAGTGATCGCTTCCTCCTCCGCTGACTCCATGACTGAAATGATGAGGAAATGAATGAATTTGTCACGAGCGAATTAAACTCGGGTTCAACGTGGCTGCGCGAGGCTCTGCAGATTTCCTGGTGTTCTGGTGTGCTGGACCAGCGCTCCATGTTTTTATTTTATTTTTTAGAACGTTTTATTAACATATAAACACAGAAATTAACAGCGGCTGCGACAGGACATGAAGTGAAAGCGGAGCAAAGGAAGCTGAGCTGAATTTCAGTGAGGGGGAGCAGAGCCATATATGGCTCTGAGGGGGAGGGACCAGAAACGTGTCTCTGTTAAAAAAAATTCTAAGTTCCAGTGTGTTCCAGAAATTACATATAGCAGCTTTAAAAAAAGCATAATGAAGAGGAAAATAAACATATACAAGTCGCTTCGGTGTGTAAGTCGCAGGACTAACGAATCTATGCAAAAAAATACTGCGACTTATACGCTGGAAAATATGGTAATCTACAAAATCAGGCCATCGATCTGAAACACAAGGATCATTTACTTGTTACTGTAAAGAGCCTATTAATTAACTCATAGCTTTTTTTGTAGATAAACTTCTCAGCTCAAACAAACTGCAGAGGAACTAATACTTTGGTTCCACAACGTGTTTAAGGAACATTTTGGGGATACAAAGGTTCCCAGATGTGGCTGGAGATAAGGCAATCTGTGTTTTTGGAACTAAAAGAAAGTTCAAGACGAATCTTCATCGAGTCAGAGATGGACAAACGAGAACGAGGAAGTGGTTTCTCTGATTGCAGGTTGGCTGTTGGTTTATGTGGGCGAAGCGGTCGTTGGCTGGGTCTTGTTAAACGCACGAGGCTGACAGGGCATGGATGAAGCAAACAGGAGAATTTAGCACCGCGAGCGGGACAGTCTGTTTACGATCTACGCTCAGTCGTGGATGGATCTCAGTATGACGCACCAGCGTTCTGTAGGGAAACCTTGCAATGTCGCCCACCTGAATATAAACGTGTCAGGCACTGCAGCAGAGGTGCGAGCCCTGTAGAAGCTGGAGGAAAACAAAAAGCCCCAACATGTAAATTGTCTTGAGGGTATCAAACCCAAGACGGGTGTTTCTAGTGATCACAGGTAGGAGAACAAGGAAAACTGGTGCTACTCTGAATCCAAACTGATGACTCGTTCGTGCACCTGGACGTCTGATGTGAAAGTCCTGTCTCGTTGCATCGGACAGTCGTGGCTCCTTTTGGCACGGGTACCCCCCAGTAGATAAAGCAGCCAGCCTGTATCAGTTACTAATCTTCAACTGCATCTGCTCCCGCTGGATCACACCCCACACCAAAACTCCCTCGGGTCAACATTAGATCTCATGTCGTGGACACCGACGGCAAAGAATCCTTCCTTTCGGACAGCCTTACCCCAAACCGGACAGGTTCGGAGCTCGGACGCCATCACAAAACACTCTCAACGAAAATAATTAGATGGTGTCCCAATTGATTCATTAGCGTCTCTCCACTCTGACAGAAACCAGGTCACAGCCGAGCCCCCACCACCATCAAAGCCCCGGCTTTATAGGTTAACCAGCGCCGATTCAAACACGTTCCATGTCACCGCATTGTTAATTCAACGCGTTCTTGTTGGCAAAGTCGCAAAAGGAGGTTTCCTAACGAGGCTTCCACTCGTTCAGACGCAACTCAAACCTGATTCCAGTCCATCATTGCCCAGGACCGCTTTCAGGAATAATTACTCCCCAACGTCTTCGGCTTTATCTTTCATCTGCGAGCCGCCGAATCCGTAACGCGGCACGAGTGAACTCGGGATTGAACAGTTCAAAGCAGTAACTACCGTACACTCAAACGTCTCGTGAGAGGTGCTAAATAAACCAGACCGGGGGCAACGGAGAAGGAACCGGAGGCCTGGTGGCATTTAAAGTCTACTCATTCACACTGTTTGAAGGTGATTAGAGGATCATACGGAGGTCGACCAACTCTGGATTTTCAACGACCTTTACGAATCAAAGTCAGCACATCCTTTTGAGTCTACTGGTGTTGGAATAAATAAATAAAAACAGCTCTGCATCACTGTTTGACACTAGAATGAAGTGTAACAACACGGTGCTGCCCACAGATGTGCCTGTGTGTTACCGTATTTTCCGGACTATAGGTTGCGGCTTTTTATCGTTTTTTTCATTGCCTGCGACCTATAGTCAGGTGCGACCTATATATGGCTTTTTATAAAATAAGCTGATTTGTAATCATTTATTAACAAAAATTAAACTGAGACACACTCTTACAATAATGTCAGCTAACAAATATATTTTTTAGGTGTTTATCCTGCTAAAATTATTCATTTATTAAAGAAAAGTTCAGCTCAGACACATATTTGCTATAATTTTTTATCAAACAATTAATTGTTTTTAAGTGTTAATCTTCTTAAAAGCCTTGCTGTGCGCTCCTGTGGAAGAGACATTTGCAGCAGAGCTAAACACGGTCCACATTTTGACGTAGGTGCGACCTATATTCAGGTGCGACCTATATATGGATTTTTCCAATTCTTTGGCAATAATTGGACAATGCGACCTATACTCGGGTGCGACCTATAGTTCGAAAAATACGGTAATCATTTTTGTCCGGCGTCCAGTTCTGGCCCTCGAGGGCCACCATCCTGCATGTTTTCCTCATAAACACAGCACTGCTTCATCCACATGGAAATGCGGAAAATGACCCAAACACCGTCGTTATTACACCAGGCCTGCAGGTGGTGCTGTAACACACCAGAAAATTTAAAAAAAGGACTTCATGCATCTTGACACTTTCCTGCAACGTTTGTTTTAGTGTTGCTGAACGTTCAGAAAAGTGAAAAAAAAACATTGTCGGTCTTAATGGGTTTAATTTGACGTCTTCGTTTTCAAACGGCTGTCCACACGAGAACACAGCAGTGGCGTTTAAAGATGACTCACTCTGAAATCTGGTTTTGAGATTAAAAAAAGGGGGTGGGTGTCGTAAAAATGCCATTTCCGTGTAGACGGGGCTAAAAAAAAAACGCAGGATTGGACACACCTTAACATCAATCTTTACTTGAAGTATACCACATCTCTGATGGTTTGCTCCATCATCCTTCATCCTTCACACCTTTGGTGCTCCTCATGGTGCTTTGGAACAGCTGAAAGAAATCCCATGAGGAGGAATCCCCAAGATGAAGCAGGTTGATCTCTAGAAGGCTTCAGGCGGCTCATGCTGTTAACGAGACCTGCATGAGGTTTCTTTTCACTTTAATCTTTGTGTTCTTGTCTTATTCTATCTGTGCAGAGCATCTCGCCACCTCGTCCTCCTCTTTGTGGTCAGTCTTTTCCTCTCATGCAGCTCCTTCACGAGCCCACGCACACAGAAAGGATGTGCAGACCCTTGTCTCTTTCCCTCCACATCCAGATGCATCCAACATGAAGTCGTGCGTCTTGAGATAAAAACGCAGCCCTCTGGTTCAAAAACAAGATCAAAGTCTGGGCGTGTGCGCTGATCATGCAGCCATGGGGCTTCTTCTTCTTCTTCTTCTGTCTCATTCACCCTAATGAGTTGTTTTAAACACAAGGTGATGCTCTCATCTCATCAATACATGGTTGTTAAAGTGATGTAAAGGTACTCACCATCAACTAGTGCGCAGTCTGGCAACCCCCCATCACCAGAGGAATGTGCAGATTATAAGAGACTTAAAGATACATCAGACATTGAGTTCCTCCTGCAGTGAGGAGGAGAGAGGAGCAGCTCCAGCATCTTCCCTCCTCCTCCTCCTCCAGCTCCCCGGCCGCCTCAGGCAACTTCCTGGCGGAGCTCAGCAGTTTCACACATCAATTATAAAAAAATATAAAATAAATCAAAAGAGAGAGATCCTCTTGAGGATTATTTTTTTTTTACCTCCACTCTTCCAAAATAAACGACAAAATCCGTGAGATGAAGATAAAAAGTGCTCAGTCGTGACCAACAGGGAGGATTTTACTCGCAAAAATAAAATAAAAAACGCAACTATTAACTCTGCGCTTGTTTCAATAGGAGCTGTCTGCAGAGGAATTCATCACGCACGCGCTCCTCAGTAACATTAGTGAAAACCCACCTGGTTTGGATCCATGGTCTTCTTGCTCCACGCACTTTGCGCATAAAGAGCCCCCTTTCTTCAAATCTGCTGCTCCAAGCGCGCGCACGCGCGTCGACCCCCGCTTTCAGCTCCTTTTGGTGCGCGTGTGTTGGGGTGGGGGTGTGTGTGTTGGTGCTGAAAGGGACAGTGCTCTGTGCGCACGCGAGTCCAACCCGTTCAATCAAGTTGATCACCGATTAATCGATAAGTGGCTTCCACAGGTTTGAATAGTGGACACATTAATAATAAGTCATCCAAAAAAAACAAAATAAATAAATAAAAATAAAATGTGCCTCCACCGGCGGTGCGCGCACTCTTTAATTGGCTGAACTTCAATCCGTCGTCCTCGCTGTAAAACCCGGAGCGGTCTGATCAGCCGAGCCGTGCCGAGCCGAGCCAGTACCGGGAGATGCGCGCAACACGTCCAATTTGTAGTTTTGCCGCCGCATGAGAAGCTGAGCGAGGCGATGGCGACATCTGGTGGCGACATCTTGAACTGCAACAAGGTGGACTCCCCGTCTGAAGGGGGTTTTAACCAGTGGTGTAGTGATACTCAGGCATACGGAGTATACCCACTAAAAAAGCTTAAGAATTTCAGTATACCCACTTAAAAGTGCCCAATGACACATGACTTATCATTAGACATGTGTCATTGATACGTTAAACGGCAGTTGAACGCTTCCGAAACAATCTAACGGTATGCAACGCTGTGCTTTGATACTGTTGCATAAATTCTCTAACATGATTTTAATACAAAGCCAACTGTTGTACAATGTTTGTTGTTCATTTATTCATATATAAACATAAGAAAAAAATTGGAAATGTTCAATACGCTTAAAAATCAAAATATATTAATGATTACATTGTACTAACCAGTGTACTTTGGTTTCTAAGCACAGTATAAAAATGTAGACCACACCACTGGTTTTAACGCACACCGCCTGTTTGTTAGCAAAATATCTCTGATTTGAACTAAACTCCCTGTGAGTAATTATTGGATTTATGTGATTTTATTTGATTTAATCACTTGTTTTCTTTTGATCTTTGCTTTATTACACTTTGTAGCACTTTGAGATTTTTATTAATGAAAAGTGCATTATAAATGGAATTCATTATTATTATTATTATGTCTACACATTTTCAGTGTTTGGAGACAATCTGATTCAAGATGGCCACCACAGCTAAGCAAACTTGCCAAACTTATAAATTGCTATTTTATATCAAGTTTTAATGATAACGAGTTCAAATTTGGTGTGGTAGTAGCTGGGAGTCAGTGACGTGCGGTGAGGTTCATGGCTGGTGAGGCACTGTGCAGTTTTTTTTTTCATATGTATAATAAAAAACAGACAAAAAATGTTCTCCACGTTTTGGCTTCTGTCTGCCATAGCTTCTTCAGCGCTTTGGATAGCGTTATTTTCTTCTTTATAATACATGAACCCTACAGAGTAGTTTATTCGCCATTTGATTGGCAGCAGTTAACGGGTTGTGTTTAAAATGTCATATCAGCAATCTTTACACACACAAACTAACAAAAAAACACATTTAATTTGGAGAAAAAAATGATTTTAGTCTTACCTTTACTTATAAATTAAACTATAATAAAATCTATTTTTATTTTACAGAAAAGAGCTGTGAGAATTATTACAAGAAAGCCTTACTGTCATCTGTCTAATAAACAGTATTATTTAAACAACTCAAAGTACTGAAGTTTTATGATTTGGTGGACTATAATATTTTGTTAGTAATAGAACACTCAAATGATCAAATGTATTTTGTTAAGAGAGAAAGCTGCTACAGTCTAAAGGGAACTGACATTTTTGCAAAGCCAAGGTGTAGAACTAGTTTGAAGGGATGGTTTATTTCAATACAGGGAGTTGAATTGTGGAATGTTTTGGAAATCATGTTAAAGATGTAAACTCTGTGCTTATGTTTAAAAAAATGATCAAAACTAAATTGTTAACAAAATACTAAAACTTTTAGTTAATAATTCTCCAGCTCCCCAGGCGCCTTCTATGGCTGCTCACTGCACCACCTGGTGGTGGTTGGGTTAAATGCAGAGACAAATTTTGTCTGTGTATGGGAAAACATACACAGATGACAGAAAAGGACATTATTATTAATGTTCTAGATATTTATAGATTGTGAAAAGTTACTCTTTTTGCTCTGTTACTTATGGAGAGCTTATGGTAAATGGAGCTTATTTATATAGCGCTTTCCAGCCCCCTGTGAGGAGCCCCAAAGCACTTTACAATACCAGCCATCCACCCATTCATTCAGACATTCATACACCGGCAGTGGTAGCCTGCCTTGCAAGGCGCCATCCAGACCTACCGGGAGCAACTCGGGGTTAAGTGTCTTGCCCAGGGACACAACGACACATGGTGGGCGGATGCGGGATTCGAACCTCCAACCTTCCGATCAGGGGTCGACTGCCATTTCCACTACACCACGGCCGCCCCAAATATAGATAATTATTGTTTTAATTGATTGTTTGAACTTGAATTGCGCAATCCTAGTGAAGTGGAGCAACCGGTGCCTCTCTGCGCACGTCTCTGCGAACGCTAAATAAGAAAAATCGGCAATTTTGAATAAAAAATAACTTAAAACTGGTTTAGTTTTAAGTAAAATAAGTTTATAGTAAAAATCAAAGTATAAATATATTAATTTTTTCAATTTACATTTTTTTCTTTCCATGATGACAGGTGAGGCGTGGCCTCACTTGTCTCCATTGACCGCACGTCACTGCTGGGAGTCAACCCCAACACATATTCTAAAATCTAATTGCTTGTGAGGGATCTGTGGTTAAAACTTTGCTAATAACTATTGGAGTCAACAGCGTCCGCCTGTTAGCAAAATACCTAATGCATCACTGGACAGATTTTAATGAAACTCTCAGAAAGTAAGCACTAGGTGTACAACGACAACTGTTAACTTTTAGAGTGAAGCCAAATAAAGATGGCTGCAAAAGCTAATCAATCGTAGCCAACAAAAAATAGCTCCATTTTCACTCTTTTATATAGAGCTAAAGTTTGGTGTGGTAGTTACTAAGAGTCATCTTTAACATTTACTTTGGCCACTAATGCATCCATCTCGCAATATCCGACATAATTTATGAGACATCAGTTTGCTTCAGGTGTCTGGCAAAGAGTTTTAAACCAACAATGCTAAAAATGATGACGTGAAATTTGTTGGGAGACCTCCTTCGGCTGATATTACAAGTTTTAAAAAAGAACCGTCCTACAGCGACAAACAAAAAAAAAATACAGTTTGGCAATATTATAATCCCCTGAACGGATCATTTTATTAGAATTAGTCAAAGTTTGGTCAAATATATTTACGTTTGGAACATTTAAACAAACAAAAAATAAGGTAATGTGGTCAAATATGACAAAAAAGAACATACATCCA
>JBBPBX010061641.1:10120-21059 GCA_038048925.1 Garcialebias charrua | reverse complement strand
TTAAGCTTTTCAGAATAAAATGTGCTACACTGACGGTGTTTGTTGCCAAACTTAGATCTGTGATCTTATATAAAGCACCTGAAAACACTCGACCTTTGACAGTTCTTCATCAATAGAGGACAAACATTGAATGCACAATGAGGAATGTCTTTATAAATAATATTTAGTAAAGGACTCACCGTTGATTGTTTTTCCTATCATCATCACTTCCAAAATCCTGAAACATAAAGAAACAAAAACAGATGATGAAAACTGTGCAGCAGTTTCAGTTCAAAAACTGAAAAATAAACTGTGGACAGAAGCATCAGAGACGACTTTAAGTCTAGCAAAACTTGAAATGTTAGTTTTCTGTTCGTACATGGTAAAGCATGCTAGAGCCACCCGCTGGTCAGTGATGTGACATTTAAAAAGTTGGAACAGAGAAAGACGTGTCTTTTTTAAATGAGCAGCTGCTGGAGGTTTTGGAGGGAATGTTGTCCCATTCTTGTCTGATATATGATTCTAGCTGTTCAGAAGCCCTAGGTCTTCTTTGCTGGTTGAGATCATATGTTGTTAAACCCTGTATATACTTTTTTGCATTGATGGTGCCATTCCACATAAGCTGCCCATGCCATAAGTATTAATGCACCCCCACAATATCAAAGAGGAAAGCTTTTGAACTGTGCATTGATAACAGGTCCCTTTTAGTGTAAAGGACAAGGTATCTGTGGTTTTCAAAAATAAGTGAAAATTGTCTGATCACAGAACATTTTCCCACTTTGCCTCAGTCCATTTTAAATGAGCTTTGTCCCAGAAAAGTCAACAGCATTTCTGGATGGTGTTCACATACCCTTTCTTTGCATGACAGAGCTTTACCAGCATTTGTGGACGACGCAGTGAGCTGTGGTTATTGACGAAGATCTGTGGAAGTGTTCCTGAGCCCAAGTAGTGATATCCAGAACATAATCAGATCTGTTTTTGATGTGGTGGCTCCTGAGGGCCTGAACATCACAGACATCCAATATTGAATTTAAGCCTCGTCTTTGAGCTGAGATTTATCCAGATCAGGAGTGCCCACACTTTTTCAGCATGTGAGCTACTTTTAAAATGATCTACCTACGGCACACGAGAACAACCTCTGGAAACGTTAGTGATCCCCCCCCCCCCAATGTGTTTTCCCCATAAAATCATCACTCCTGTATGTCAATCAAGTAACAAATTTCATAGTGAGGATGGCTGACGTATTTCTTTTTATGCTATGCGATTTACCTATACACTTAATATCTTTGCAATGACTGGTAGATCACTATCAACGTATTGGGCACCCCGATCCACATAAATCTTTAGATGATATTATGAACAGTAGATGCTAATAATAATAATAACAATAATAATAATAATAATAAACTTTATTTGTATAGCACCTTCCTACAATGCCTTGCATTGACCAAAGTGCTTAACAGGATAAAAAGATGAATAAACTGGAACAATAAATCAGTGAAAATAGAATAAAAAACAACAGTAATAAAAGAAGGCAATGGAAATAAAAAAATGCTACATACTAAAATACCAAAAGTAATAAAAGTTACACACTGAAAGCTTTTTTGAACAAGTGGGTCTTCAGTCTGGTTTTGAACAGAGTCAGATCAGAGGTGGCACGCAGCTCAAGGGGGAGGCTGTTCCAGGCTTTTGGGCCGGCAACAGAAAAGGACCGGTCTCCCCATTGTTTGTACCTTGAGCGAGGCACCTCCAGCAGGTGTTGACTGGCAGATCGTAAAGCTCTGCCGGGCTGATGGACTTTCAAAAGTTCTGAGATGTAGAGAGGTGCAAGTCCATTCAGAGCTTTGAAAACAAACAGCAGCAGCTTGAACTGTATCCTGAACTGAACCGGGAGCCAGTGTAAAGAGGACAGGACAGGAGTGATGTGTTCATATTTTCGTGTGTTGGTCAAAAAGCGCGCGGCAGAGTTCTGTACAAGCTGTAAACGGGAGATGGAGGATTGATTAATACCAACATACAAAGCATTACAATAATCAAGTCTGGAGGTCACAAAGGCATGGATGGCCTTCTCCAGATCACCACGGCTGAGAAATGACTTGACTTTAGAGAGCAGACGGAGCTGGAAAAAGCTGGTCTTGACAACAGAACTGATCTGTTTATCAAACTTTAAGTTGGAGTCAAGCTGCACTCCAAGATTTCTGACCACCGGGTTGAAGTGGGGGAGGGGAAAACCAACACTGGGACTGGGAAGGATGTTGCTGGTGTCATCGGGTGCACCAAATAAAATGCATTCAGTTTTATCTGTGTTTAGGTGGAGGAAGTTTTGAGAGAGCCAGTATCTGAGGCCATGAAACAAACTCTGTCTTATAAATAGTCGCTTATCATATCAACCAGTTTGCTGCTGACAGCCAGAACTAGCTATTCACATGTAAAAGGAGGACCATCAACCTAACAACGGACTGTTAAGCCCCCAGTATAGCTCTGCGTACGTCTGTACGTATTGGTATGCACGTACTACGCAGAGGTACAAGCGTACCACCGAAGGGCACGTACGCGCAAGTACGCGCAAAGCTCAAATTTTACGACCGCGTACGCAAATGCGGCGCCGGACTGTTTTGTATGCGACACCATCCATCCATCCATCCATCCATTTTCTTCCGCTTATCCGGGGTCGGGTCGCGGGGGTAGCAGCCTAAGTAGGGAGGCCCAGACTTCCCTCTCCCCAGCCACTTGGAGCAGCTCCTCTGGGGGAATCCCAAGGCGTTCCCAGGCCAGCCGAGAAACATAGTCCCTCCAGCGTATCCTGGGTCTTCCTCTGGGTCTCCTCCCGGTGGGACATGCCCGGAACACCTCACCAGGGAGGCGTCCAGGAGGCATCCTAACCAGATGCCCGAGCCACCTCAACTGGCTCCTCTCGATGTGGAGAAGCAGCGGCTCTACTCCGAGTCCCTCCCGGATGACTGAGCTTCTCACCCTATCTCTAAGGGAGAGTCCAGCCACCCTGCGGAGAAAACTCATTTCAGCCGCTTGTATCCGAGATCTTGTTCTTTCGGTCATAACCCAAAGCTCATGACCATAGATGAGGGTGGGAACGTAGATCGATCGGTAAATTGAGAGCTTTGCCTTTTGACTCAGCTCTCTCTTCACCACGACAGACCGGTACAGCGCCCGCTTCACTGCGGACGCTGCACCTATCCGCCTATCGATCTCACGCTCCAGTTTTCCCTCATTCGTGAACAAGATCCCGAGATACTTAAACTCCTCCACTTGGGGCAGGACCTCCTCCCCGACCCGGAGAGGGCACGCTACCCTTTTCCGGCTCAAGACCATGGCCTCGGATTTGGAGGAACTGATCCTCATCCCGGCCGCATCGCATTCAGCTGCAAACCGCTCCAGTGAAAGCTGTAGATCACGAGCTGATGAAGCCAATAGGACCACATCATCTGCAAAAAACAGAGAAGCGATTCTAAGGCCACCAAAACGGATCCTCTCAACACCTTGGCTGCGCCTAGAAATTCTGTCCATAAAAGTTATAAACAGAATCGGTGACAAAGGGCAACCTTGGCGGAGTCCAACTCTCACCGGAAACGAGCCTGACTTACTGCCGGCAATGCGGACCAAGCTCTGACACCGGTCGTACAGGGACCTAACAGCCCATATCAATGGGCCTGGTACCCCATACTCCCGGAGTACCCGCCACAGAACCCCCCGAGGGACGCGGTCGAATGCCTTTTCCAAGTCTACAAAGCACATGTAAACTGGTTGGGCAAACTCCCACGCACCCTCCAGGACCCTGTTGCAACACCAATGTATTAAATTCCTTTTTCTTTATCCTTGATCTGGCCTTTTATTTTATTTTTTTGCCAAAAGGCAAGTGATCGCTTCCTCCTCCGTTGACGCCATGACTGAAATGATGAGAAATGAACAAATTTGTCACAAGCGAATTAAACTCAGGTCCAGCGTGGCTGCGGGAGGTTCTGGAGATTTTCTGGTGGCTGGTCTGATATGTGGGCTGCAGGACCAGCGCTCCCCGTTTTCTTTTTTTTAAGACCTTTTTATTAACATATAAACACAGAACACTGCTGCGCCTGGAGCTGCAAGCTCTCGACTTTTTTTTCTCACGACCTGTCAATCAATTCAGTAGGCGTGTCAGCAAATGACCAATCAGCGACCTCAATTTGTCCCGTAGGTAAACGCTCTTTGTCTGGAGCTGCGCTGCAGCTGCTCAAATGACGTCAAGAATTTGGTGCGAAAACGCGAGAATGTATGCAAGAACGTATGCTGGGGTATAGGGCTGAACTCTCTGCGTACAGTACGTGCATACGGACATGCGTACAGACGTACGCAGAGCTATACTGGGGCTTTAGAGCCCTAACAATTGTTTGTTAGTGCACTGAAGGCCACTTGCTATTCACAGGGGGCTGAACAATACTTGCAATAACAGCATTGTAAGAGGGTGATGTTGTCTCCGTGAGGTCCATTGCTATGCCATTCATCCATTAACATCACCTCATGTTGCAGCATGATAATGCATGACCCCATGTTGCAGAGATCTGTATGCAATTCCTGGAAGCTGAAAACATCCCAGTTCTTGCATGGTCAGCATGCTCACTTGACATGACACCCATTGAGCATGTTTGGGGCGCTCTGGATTAGCGTATACGACAGCGTGCTCCAGTTCCTGACAATATCGAGCAACTTTGCACAGCCTTGAAGAGGAGTGGACCAACATTCCACATGCCACAATCAACAACAGGATCAACTTTATGAAGGGGATGTGTTGCACTGAGTGAGGCAAATGGTGGTCACACCAGATACCGACTACCGGTAGTTATCTGACCCCACTTTTGTAAAACTGGACATTTTAGAGGGGCCTTTTATTTTGCCCGCCTGAGGCACACCTGTATCTAATTAGCATTTTGATATGACACACCTGTGAGGTGAATGGATTATCTTAGCAAAGTGCTCACTAACAGATTTACAAATTTGTGAAGAATATTTGAGGGAAAAAAGGCCAATTGTTAGAAAGTCTTAGATCTTTGAGATCTGCTCATAATAATAATAATAATAATAAACTTTATTTGTATAGCACCTTCCTACAATGCCTTGCATTGACCAAGGTGCTTAACAGAATAAAAAGATGAATAAACTGGAACAATAAATCAGTGAGAATAGAATAAAAAACAACAGTAATAAAAGAAGGCAATAGAAATAAAAAAATGCTACATACTAAAATACCAAAAGTAATAAAAGTTACACACTGAAAGCTTTTTTGAACAAGTGGGTCTTCAGTCTGGTTTTGAACAGAGTCAGATGATGAGTCTCATGATAAATGGAAGCAAAAACAAAAGCGTTGCGTTTATATTTTTGTCCAGTACAAATCAAATTACTTTACATTTTACCAAAAAAAAAAAAAAGGTACAATTTATTTGTGTAAACATTTGATATGTTTACTACGTCTTTTGTTAACAAAAATAGGTTCAAGAGATTTGAAAATCCCTACATTCCTGTTTTATTTACATCTTACATAGCCTGGTTTAAACCAGACCCTTGTCCTTCACTTCGCTTTGGACTAGGGTCTGGCATCTCTGCCATAGACAACGATTTCTCCTGGAGATTTTTGAATGGACCAATCAGAGAACAGGAGGCAGAGTTTTGTTAGTTTAGTCTGGTGAGGTCCAGGCTATTCAGATAAATTGCTCAGAAACCACTCGGTGGATATTTTTTCTGCCACCAGTGTGTAATTATATGTCTTTAATTTACTGACTGTTGGCCTAGATGAAACATTTGAGATAAAATTCGATTTTTTATCATTTATTTTCGTAGCGCACCCGAGGCTGTTTGGAAAATATCAAACCGAAACTATTTAATATCCAGCAGATTTGACCATTTCGTGAATTGATTTAGGAACTGTTAAGCTCAGGAACACTTCTGATATAACGTCAGCGGTGAAATATATTTTTTCTCAGCAGAGAAATAATAGTTTTTTACCTTGTTTTGATGAAAATTCGTTCGTGGCGGCAGCCATTTTGAATGACGACGTCAGTCGACATCGTTCAAAACTCCGCCTTCTGCTCTCTGATTGCTCAGGAACACTTCTGATATAACGTCAGCTATGAAATATATTTTTTCTCAGCAGAGAAATAATAGTTTTTTACCTTGTTTTATTGAAAATTCCTTCGTGGCGGCAGCCATTTTGAATGACGACGTCAGTCGACGTCGTTCAAAACTCCGCCTTCTGCTCTCTGATTGGTCCGAACAAAAATCTACCGGAGAAATCCTTGTGGGTGGGTGCAGTCCCAGACTGTGCAGTGAAGGGAAATGAGAATTGAGCGGAGCTGTGCAGGAAGGCGAGGGCCAGGCTACATCTTACACAGCGTCGCGACTTTTTCCAGAATTGTGGTTGCAGACTGGACGACAGAAAATCGACCAGTTGGCATTTAGAGGCTGGGAACGAATACATGTAGTCCCCGACTTACGAACGATTTCCGGACCCAAGGACCGTTCGTAACCCGACGTAAGTCGGAACCCATAGCACGTGCGTTTGTAAGTCCGGATTTTCGTTTGTAAGTCGGAAAAATGTATGCTAGCGCTGCGCCAAACACCCGTTTTTCAACACAAACGTACATATTGGTTCATAAACATGCACAGAACTTTGTTTACAAACGGTTAGCTAACACACTTTCATCTAAAAACACCTAAAAACACATACCAGTGCTGTATTTAATGTACAACTGTACTGTTCGTAGGTCAGTTCGTAAGTCGAGGGCGCCGTAACTCGAGGACTCCCTGTAGTTATTTTTCAAGACATGTACTGCAACAGCTTTTCATCTCATTGTGCTGTAATTTCTAAAGGTCAAACCCAGCAGCTCACAACTTGTGGACCTAATTTGGATCAGTTATTCACTTTTCCAATGAGTGAATGCTAAAGCAACCCAAATGAATCCATCGTCCACAAACATGGGCCACCTGAGTGCAACATGAATGAGCATTTTGCCTTGACAGCTAAACCCAACTGCACCCTTCCCCCTCTGCAGGATTTTGTTTACAAATCCTGCTGCAGCAAAACTACAGGAACAATAACCTGTCAAGCTGACAACACACAGACAGGACTTCTTGCAGGATATTAAACTCCACACAGTTTGTATTTTATTTTCCTGTAGGCGCATTCTTCTTATTATTATTTCCCCTAAAAATGAAGCCCTAGCCCCGGCTGCCCCCTCCTCCACTCACCTCCCCCGCGCTGCTGTTGGAGGAGCTCGCTGCACTGGGGGTGGGAGACCGCTGCAGAGTCACCAGGGCCATGGCCGGGTGGGCTGCGGGAGAAGGGAGGGATGCGCCGCCGTGATCGTCTCTCTGTCACCGGGTAGAAAAACGCCGAGTCAGACTCTCATCCAGCACCCGCGGTGCTCCCGTTGGGTCCGGCTCCGGGAGTCCTCTGCGGTCACCGGAGTCCTCATGAGCAGAAAGTACCGAGGAAAACAACAAACAAACTCAGAGTTCGTGTCCAGCTCTCAGTCCGTTTGTTTCCGCAGACAAACAAACAAAACACGCTGCAGGTGGTGCTGCGCGAGCCGGGGCAGAAATGACATGCAGATTCACCGGACGCCTCTGATTGGCTGGCCTAGTTCGCGTGCGCGATGTGATTGGTCGGATGTTGTCAAGGTGACAGACCAGACTAGGAAGTCCCACATGATGATCTGCTAGATTTTATCAGTTCTTTGTTTTGACATACACATGAATGCAATTTCACAATAATTCATTATTAGATCAATTCAAGTTATTCAGGAGTGAAAACCTGCCAACATACACATTCCTAGAAGCTAAACAGAGTGTTTAATATTCATTTAAACACATTACATTTTGTACACTATCATTTAATGAGATTGTCTTGTATTGTTTCTTCTGTAAAAAAATGAACAAATTTAATAAACATAAACATTTATAAATCTGTGGAGGCCCATTTCCGCCACTCTTATCAAAAATAAAAAATCAATAAATAGTAAAAATTATCTCAAAAACAATTAAGATAGCATCTAATTATAATGAGATATTATCTCAAATTAATGAGATACTATCTCAAATTAATGAGATACTATCTCAAATTAATGAGACAGTATCTCATTATAATGAGACAGTATCTTAACAGTATCTTGAGATAGTATCTCAAATAAACGAGATAGTATCTCAAATAAACGAGATAGTATCTCAAATAAACGAGAATACTATCTCAAATTAACGAGATACTATCTCAAAATAATGAGATACTATCTCATTAAGAGACAGTATCTCATTATGAGATAGTATCTCATTAAAATGAGATCGTATTTTGATATACTATCTCATTATAATGAGATACTATCTCAAATTAACGAGCTACTATCTCAAATTAACGAGCTACTATCAAATTAACGAGATAGTATCTCAAATTAACGAGATAGTATCTCAAATTAATGAGCTACTATCTCAAATTAATGAGATACTATCTCAAATTAATGAGATACTATCTCAAATTAATGAGATACTATCTCAAATTAATGAGATACTATCTCAAAATAATGAGATACTATCTCAAAATAATGAGATACTATCTCAAAATAATGAGATACTATCTCATACTATCTCAAAATAATGAGATACTAATAATGAGATACTATCTCAAAATATTGAGATAGTATCTCATTATGAGACAGTATCTTATTATAATGAGACAGTATCTCATTATAATGAGATAGTATCTAAAAATAATAAGATACTGTCCCATTATGATGAGATCGCAAATTAACGAGATTTACAAGATAGTATCTCAAAATAATGAGATACTATCTCAAAATAATGAGATAGTATCTCAAAATAATACTATCTCAAAATAATGAGATACTATCTCAAAATAATGAGATACTATCTCAAAATAATGAGATACTAACCAAAATGGATGGCAAATGATATTTTTTCGTTTTTAAAACAAGATTTTATAAAGTATTGGGAGATAATAAATAAAAAAAACAGCTCTAAGTGTCTCACAGTAAACGGCTTCACTTGTTTTATTTAACCAGTAGACAAGCTGAATGTCAATAAAGTTCCAGACAAATAGAAAATTCTCACATTTAAGAAACTGCAACCATCACAAATGCAGTGTTTTGCAATTAAACAAACTTCAATCTGACACAGGTCGTGGATTTTCTAAAAACTTGTGACTAGTTCTCAGAAGCTTGCAAAAACCCAATCAATTTTATCCAAACACGTTTAGGAATTAAATTGACCTGGACCAAGTTAAAATTTGTTGTTCAACAGCCACAAACCCATAATGAGTATTTGCTAACACTGAATGTTTTACACAAATCAAAGAAACATTGTAAAAAAATAAAATAAAATAAAAATCGATTATATATATATATATATATATATTCTTCTCCCCATCTTCTTACATTCCCATTTGATCTAGAAAAAAGAAATGAGTAAAACAAGAATAATTACTAAATTATTTAACATAAAACAATTTTATTCCCAATAAAGCAAAACTGTTGGCATTGATTGCAGATCATGTGGACTTTGGAGTCGGGTCACATAGGTGCAAATAGCTACTGTAACATAAAAAATAAAAAGTTGGGAGTGATATAGCACAAAATAAATTACCATTTTCAAAGAGGAGTTAAACTACTTTTCTGAATTATAAATTTAGGTCAAAAGCAACAACTTAAAATAAGAAGTTTTGAAAAATTGCTATTCAGATATTTCATTTTTAAAGACTTGATTTGATAGAAACCTATGTTTTGTTCTTAACAATTTTTTGTAAATTATTCAGCACCAACACTGCATCTGAAAATTATCTTGAAGGTTTTCTGTTTATCTTATTTAGTCAAAAAACAACACAACAGCTTAAAAAAATAAATAAATACAGGAACATTTTTTTCTGTTTTCTAAAACAGAATTTTTTTTCCCCTGTATTTTTGAAATTTGGCCTTCTAAGGCCAAATTTCAAAAGTATGACTGAAACATTGAGAAGAACAACAAAATACTGAGATTTTTCAGTTGCCAAAATATTCATTTTCATATTTGAAGAAGTCCCCGCGATCCGACTTCGGAACAAGCGGAAGATAATGGATGGATGGATATTTGAAAAAGTACATGGACTTATTTTGGACTTATTTAACATTCATAAATGAAAATGTTCAATCTTATAGGTTTAAAATGTTCACTGTGCAAGTATGCAAAATCATTCTTCAAAAAGTCAAAAATATCACTGTGGGTAAACAAATTATTCAAGAACAAAAACCCTTCAGCTGTGATTAGACATGGACCGTCGGGCTTCAATTTTCCTTCCCTGTCTGTAATGACATAGTCCTTCTGGTCCGTCATCATACAGATTAATCAGACCAGAACCAAACGTTCAATCCTGAGGAGGCTGGGACAAATTACAACCTCCTTTTCTCCCCTTGTTTGACCCGTCACTGCTCCGTGGAGTTTGGTGTATGGCCTGACTGGCTGGTTGTGTTGGTCGTCTGCCCTCTGATCTCCTGACTGAAGCTCGACTCCTGCAGACCCCTGCCCAGCGTCTCAATAGGCAGAATTAAAGATGCGAGTCCAGCCAGCAGACCGCAGCCACAATACACCGACAGAGTTAAATACACAGACTTCCTGAGCATCACCTGGAAGGAACCACAACATAAAATCTGAGGAATCAAGACAGCTGAAAATGTGCATCGTCAACAAGGATGGTTCATACATTAAACAGAAAGACCCCATGGTTTATCTAAACCTGTACTTTAGAGTTATTTTTGTCAAGTATCACTAAAAATACAATTACTATATGTTTGTTAGTCCTGATTGTGTCCAAAATTTAAATGTCAGCCTGTGTTTTTACTGTAGAGGACATTTTGTTTGAGCTTTTACCAGAAGGAAATGTGATCTCTCTGTTATTTTCAAGACTTTTACGGTACTTTTAGTGTTTTGTTCTGGT